>JBCJKH010046197.1:79075-140452 GCA_039877255.1 Loriculus beryllinus | reverse complement strand
GTGATATAATTAGAAGCTGGTATCTTCAGTTTACAGAAAGCTATAAATTTGTTCACTTAAAAAAAGACATCCAACATGTGCTTACTCACATGCTGACACAGAGTTCATGCAAGCTATTAAAAAAGAAAACAACTTATAAGTGTTACCCTTCAGAAATTCTGCACATACTTCATCCTCAGCTAAACTGAAGTCCCCTCAGAAACAACAGGGACCTAATGTGCAGATTGACTCCAGTAACATGTAATTGCTTCCTCTGTAATGAGAAGTGAACAGCAGTATCAAACAGGAAATTTCATTGACTCGTGCTTCATTTCAAACACTGTCAAGTCCAAATCCAGGTTCACCTGTCATTAAGCAATAAGGCTACCTTTAAAAAAAAAGAAGAAAGAAAAAAAAAAAAGGAGTTATTTTCGTGGAGGAAGGACATTTTCTTCATAATAGCCTGGATTTACTACATTTCCAGCTGGATCATATCTAGCCACCACAAACGTTGAGCCATCACTAGCAGATGCTTTTCCAACTCCCATCTTTTTTGTGCTCTTCCAAACCATTGCTGTGAAGTGACCTGAAGAAAGAGAGAGAAACATAGGCATCCATTTTAGGTACTAAATCCATAGCACTCCCTTTAACACATGAGGAGTGAGGAAAGAAAGAACAATAAAAAATTATTCTTTTCCTAACTGGAGAACAAGGTAAGAACATGAAAAAACCCTGCATCTAGCATTTTGTCTTGAAACAGCCTGATCTGATCTGATTCCTCACTACCATTCCCATTTCCATGTCCAAATAAGAATATCTTGTAGGAGAATCAAGAAAGAAGTAGTTTGATGAGTAGCTGATATAAAATTCAACAGACATCATGGTCTATACTCCCTGCAGTGTGAACAGCAGTTCTGACAGTGACTAATATTCATTTGCTTTAACCATCTCATGCTCCTCCATGTATCTGTATGTGCAACTGTTAAAAATAATACTGCTTTTGTGGCTTCTACTGCCTAGTTGTGATAGCCACCCCTGCACTGTGCTGCTCCATCAGTTGTTCCCTCTATGCACAGACAAATCCCATGGGTGAAAAGCATGATTTTCTTCGTCTGAAACAAGCTCAAGCGTATCTCTTGCTTGAGCATTATTCAAGGAATAATGTTCTTATGTTCATTAAACACTGGATCCTCATCAAGGAACAATGTTCTTATGTTCATTAAACACTGGATTGTCAATACGCAGCCAATGGCCTGTTCCTGATCTCCACATTATATCTGAAGTGACCTTTATGATTGGAATGATGTAATTTGGTAGAAGCCACATGTCAGTGTAAACACTGTAAGAAACCTATATGATCCCAATTTTGTATTTTCTACAAATGAATTTGCCTTAAAAATAAGTTGCCTTTTAAAAACTTTGGAGCTGGAGGAAAATTACAGTATTAAGAACCCCACAAAATTTGCTTACTTCTTCATTTCTCAGCTTCCTTTTACCCTTCTGTTAGTTTCTAACATTTGAGGAAATGCAAAATTTTTTTCATCTCTATTCTTTTTCCTAAGAAAAGAAGGTAGAGTCTTGAAAAACAGCAACCAACTGGGCTCACCAATTTCTTAACATAAAAGCTGTTTTTTGAAGAGACAGTGCCCAGTCTGACCTTACCTGTCCCAGAAGAAAACCCTGGGTTTTGAAAGCTGTAATTTTTTATTTCATTGTACCATCTGTCAGCCACATCCTTTCCTGAAAGACAAAAGAAACCTGCTGTGGAATCGTGACACAAGCACAGATACACACAGCCTGGCCAGCAAGATCATCTGTTAATAGCTGGCAAGAACTTCTAGAAGCATGGAGAAACAGTGTTTTCACTGAAAAGAGTTTTTGAAATATAGGTAACATGGTAGTACATGAAACTCACCAAATTGTTACTGTTTTGCAATAGCTGTAGCTACTGAGTTATCATAGAACCATAGAATAGTTGAAGTTGGAAAAGACCTGTAAGATCATCAAGTCCAACCATTAACCTATCACTGCCAAGTCCATCACTAAACCATGTCCTCAGGTGCCACATCTACACGTCTTCTAAATGCCTCCACGGATGGTGACTCCACTACTTCCCCAGGCAGCCTGTTCCAATGCTGTGATCACAGCTGTGTAAGGTCTATGACTATGGCCAGTGATGTAGTTCTACATGTCTGTGAGTCTCTAAGGTTGATGTTTGCAAAAGAAATAATCCTTTCTTGTTTTCTGTTGAACACTTTAGGAGATTGATAGAAAGGAGCAGATTCTGATAACCTGCAGTGGGTCCTGTGGAACAAGCAGCACAGAGGGCAGGAGCTCAGGTGAGAATTTAGGAGATGCTGTGTACCAAAACTCAAATGTTGCTTCTTTTCCATTACTAGTTGTTAGGAAATTATTGTGTCAAACACTGTGGGGGGTGAAGGGAGAAGGTTTTTCCTTGAGCTACGTCAATGATGAAATTTCTGCTTAGCATTCCAGGATGTGTATCACAAGGCCAGTTGATTTCATAGCAAGCTGCCAACGCTGTTAAGCCTACCGTCATGAAGTACGCTGGTCCCTGATGGACTGCTGGCTGCAGAACAGCAATGACTCATGTTTGCTGCTATTTTGCAGCCAAAAGTCTTAAACTTGCACTATTCTAGAAGTCAGGCACTGCACTGACATCTTTAAACTTCAGTTTCTTGTGAGTGCAGCCTGCTGAAAGGATGGTGGTGTTAGCTTGGCATGCTGGCTGTCAGAGCTGCTGTTGAAAAGAAATTATTGAAGGAAAAGCCATCTCTTGAGAGACTTGTGGACTGGAAATACTGTTAACTTACCTACGCCACACTGCTTCTTAGAACTAGTGCTCTCTTAGTAGAGTCATTTTACATTTTCCATACAAAAATGTAGGAAAATCTCTCTTGCTTCCTAAATTTCAGGAATAACAACAGGTTCCTTATTTCCTGCTTTCCCTGTGCCAAACAACAAACCCTGTACACCTGTTTTAAGGCTGAAGTATGTAACACAAATAAATATCTGTTCATTTGTCACTCATACTAAAGCTGAAATGAAGACTGAAAGAAGTGCAAAAAGCAATCTTTATGTAATATAAGAGGAAAAGAAAAAGCACACAGTAACCTCCCCCACCCCAAAAAAATAAAATAACCGAACAACAAAACACGCAGATTTTCCTGTTCCACTCTAGACTTCAAAGCTATGAAGGATTTAGCACTGAATTACAGAATGGCTTGGGTCAGAAAGAATCTTAAAGAACATCCATTTCCAACCCCCCTTCCATGGGCAGGGACACCTTCCACAAGACCAGGTTGCTCAAAGCCCTGTCCAACCTGGCCTTGAACACTGCCAAGGATGGGGTGTCCACAGCTTCTCTGGGCAACCTGTGCCAGTGCCTCAGCACCCTCACAGTGAAGAATTCTTTCCTAATATCCAACTTAAATCTACCCTCTTTCAGTTTAAAGCCATCCCCGCCTTGTCCTGTCACTTGAAAAAAGTCTCTCTTCAGCTCTCTTGTAGGCCCCTTTTGAGTATTGGAAGGCTGCTTGAAGGTCTTCAGCAGGCATGTTTGTGGGAAACTCCATGGAACACAAGTACAGAATGTGACTGCAGACACGTGTGCATTATGAAGCACATACACTTTATGTGTACAAGTGCTTAAATGACCATACTATGTAAGTAGTATTTTCACAGATGTAGGACTGCATACCCATTGCTACCAGCACGTCATTCCTTCTGTTAACCTACCAGTGTGTCATAAAGAGGTGATCAAGTGGAAGTCATCCCCTCTCTGCTTACTATAGCTCTAAGAGGTGTACATAGGCTCCATGTGACAAGAACTTAAAATCTCCATAATGGAAATATTGCAGGACATGTGGAAGCTTTGACAAACACAGCCTCTCTTCATTTTCATTTTTTTCTTTACTCAGTTTAAATACCATTCATCCTGTGAAAATTTGGCAACTTTCATTCAAGGGAGATGGCAATGGTATCAGGTAAGAATACCTCAATCCTGTACATGAAAGCCAGTGAGCATAGCCAGGTAGCATAATCTATGATGTGCTAACTTCCAGCCTTAATGTATAAAAGCTTGCAATTCATTGCAGCCAGGCAGTGAAAGTCTAGAAGCTGATACCTATATTCTGGTTTTCATGTGCAGGATCAGGCTATTATTACATGGCATTGCTGTCATCCTCCTTGCATTAAAAGAGTCATTACATCCAAGGTTGTGAGAAATTAAAGGCTAACTTGTTCCCAGAAAAAGAGAAGGTGACCAAAGGACTAGGCAACTTCCGACAGACTAACAGATCATGCTAAAGAAGTGTCCTGGAAGTAAAGGGAATGAATACCATTTGTCATATGCCACAGGAGGTGAAGGAAGTTACTACCACATGAGGAAACAGGTAGGTACCTAGTGATTAAACATGCTCCCTTTCTTCTGAAATACTTTCTTTCTGATTCTTTGCCCCCGGGGAGCAGTAAACAATGCAGTGATGGGACACAAGCCAAACCAGTGTTGAAAGCAATAGCTGAGTCATAGGCAACTAAGGAAAAACTCTGTTTTGAGCCTAATGACCCCTGAGCTTCCAGAGAAAGAACAGCAGAAGGGTCAGCAGAGCACTGAGCCCACCTGATTTAGCAGAAACTTGCATCCTCAGACTTGGTGGTTCAGAGAACACAGTATTTAGATTTCAAATCATTATGGAGTAAGTGATGCAGTTATATCTAGTGTCAGCTTCCCTTGCATTTCAATGTGTCATTGAAAACAGCTGCCACTCCCCCCAAAGCTACCCAAACCAGGAGTTGTTTGCTGTTCAAAATACATTTCAATCAGAAGGAAAGAACACAGAAAACTCACTCTCAGCCCCCATTCCCAATTGTAGTAGAAACCATAGAAGTTTGCTTCTGTCAAAAAGCATGCAGATCTGTCCTACAGTCAGCACTGCAGCTTCTCTTCTGTTGCTTCACTTGCAGGACCAATTAGTATGCTGCTGTGGGGGGTTTTAAATACCCTTCCCGTCTGCATTGATGTAAACCACATCCATAGTTTCAACACTTTCTCTAAGGAAACACTGACTCCATCCCTATCCTAGCAAAAGCTGACTGATGACCTGCTTAGTTAGGCTTACTGAACATTCATTTCAGAACAGGCTGGATCTCACTCCAATGAATTTCATCAGTACCATGACTTACAGGTCACATCTGCATCACATAAAAACTTGGTGCAGCAGCCCTGAGTTAGTGTCCAACTATAGTTCTGCCCAAGATTAGGTCCAAAATCAGCACAGTGATTTTATTTACTTATCCAAGCTACAAGCTAGTAACGTGGCCACACTGACTGTGCCTCAGGGGGTCAGAGGACTGAACGTATGAGGTCAGTCCATATGTAGGACCAAAAGTTCTGGAGCAAAGTTCTGCTGACACCACTCTCTGAAGGACAGAGAGATAATAAAGGGCCACTGCTGCAAACAGATCTCAGTACTCCTGCCTGGTCATGCTCTGCATCTCATCAGTTGTCCTGCTGTCTCGTTAAATTCCATTTCTAACTATTCTCTATTCACCTGGGTGAGAAGCTCTCTTCCGTGTAGATGGTGGGGTGTGTGTGAGTGCCAACAATCAGTATCAGACCAAGGGTAGCAGGGACCTTAGTGTCTGCAACTGGAGCACCAGTGTGGGTGCTGAGTGTGTGTGCACTAGTGAAGCACAAGCTGGATGAGCTGGTGGGGACATGAAGTGACCTGTGAGGAGTCATTAGCTATATGGCCACTGCAGGGACAAGGTGGGTCCTGGCCAACAGTCAGGAAGCTGTGTGTGCATGTGTGCAAGACGCACAGCACTGGCAACCAGAGTGGAACTGCAGCCTCAGGGGGTAGTACATTCAGGTCCAAGCAACTGGGGAGACTGGGATCAGGAACAGATACTGGGCAGACTGAGTGCCTGACTTTAGCTGCTGCGGAGATCCACACTGGACTTTTTCTGTTAGTGATATATATATATACACACACATATATTTTTGTATATGTATATATATATATAAAGTTTAATGCTATAAAAATATAAATTATATAAATTTAAAAAATCTATTGGTAGGAAATATAGATATTAGTATCTATTACATTTTTATATATATATATTCTGGTAACATATTTCATTGCGATCAGCCAAAAAGGGGAACAGGAAGAGGCTTCTGATGCTGTTCACTTTAATGTTGACTGTATCTGCTTGTGCTTATCTATGTGGCCACCAGCATATATACACATGTACATGTGTGCTTGTGTGTGCAAGCCTGGGAATACATTCTCAGCCTCACTGCTGGGAACACAAGGCTGCGGCAGCTCTATACATTTAATTTCTCTGGGCCCAGCTTTTTTATTTTTCTTCATACCAAAGAACCTTTAAATCTCCTTTAAATCTCTTTCTCCCACTGAGAAAGCTGCTAAAAACATTCAAACAAAATCAAATAGAACATATACCTGTGCAAGGACAGGCAGCACCATGGTGATCTACCTAAAAACCATGTACCCCAAATCTTAGAATTTTCCTCAAATGTTTTTCTAGCTTTTTTTATCACAACCTATCTTCCACCAGTCTGTGGGGAAAGAGCACAGAGGAAGATTTAATTTGCCTCAGAAATGAACTATGGTGTACTTAGACTGAAGTCATACTGATAGCTTTAGGAAGTAATCCTCTACTTTCAGCATTCCACATGCAGGTCCTTATTTTATTGTATTTTACTTAACAGTACTGTATAAACCTGGTGTTATACCCAAGAGATGCATCGAGGCAGGCACTCAGTCAAAGCATGCTCCTCCCAGGCTGGGGCAGAAGGTGTCTGTGCTGTTCTGCCCACTAGTACTGACCTATAGGCTTCCTCCCATAACATGGGTTATGGTTCCTCCCATAACAGATTTGGGTGATAACATACAGTGAATTTCTCTTACAAGCTCTCTGGAGTTCACAAGCTGCAGTGTTTTCGCAAGCGGCACAGCACGTTCTTCATGACCACACCAGCCATCCCAAACAGAACTTAGTCATCCAGTGCTTGCCTTCAGCCTCCCAACAGATGAGAAATGCAATGAGATGATATCCTAAGAAGCCTGACACACTACAGCTGCCAAGGCAGGCTGTGGTCTCTCGCATTAGTGGCAGATGACAGCTCACTTACTTGAACACAAAGAGTAGTCTGCCATGGAGCAGTTCCTGCAGGACTGGAGGGAGGAAACAGCTGTCAGCCATTTCTTGAATTACAGGGATAAACATACTTCCAGCAACAGCTTTAGGCTATGTAACTCTCAAATCCTGAATACAATTCAAGGTATTCTTTAACCAGGAGAAGAGTCAAGCTAGAAGGCTTTTATGGTTGAAAGCTTAAAATCTTCTCTGAAACAAGAAATGTATCTTCTGGCATTATTACAGAACTCAGTAAGAGCCAAAATAAACAATAGCATCACTTTTTTGAGGGAGAATACAGGGTATGCTAGAGGTTTATTGGCTTTTGCTTTATCTGGGAAAGAAAAAGGAAAACACTGCCTGCCTTTGTTAAGCCCTTGAATGGATTCCTTAATACAAATTTCAGCCTCATTGAGCAGGGTACAAATTAACTATCCAAAGGGAACTATATGAGAAAAAGAGGAAGAATGAAGCAGCTCCATAGAGATGGAGACTAAGGCCAGAGGACAGAATAACTTTCTTTGAAGAACTGGTTTTCTCATTCTGGCACTTCAAATGATCCTGCTACATAGGAAATGTAGAAGTGTTTTACAGAACAAAAGAGGACGTAGCTTAATTTTCTCAGCAAGACATTCAATGCTGTGGATAAAAAATAGCGACAAAATTGCTCAGAACTGGAAAGTTAAGTATGGAAACAGTGCATTGAAGAGAACAAATGGGATACAGAAAAAGATACGCATTATATAATTTATGGAAGAATGCATGTGTTTTGATTCCAGCTCTCTAAATGGGAATTCTGTGACTTTAACCTCAGGGGAAGGAGCACAGGCCATTAACACAAATAAGAAGGAATAAGTAAGCTCAGTCAGTGAGTCATAGCCACAAACTTCGTCGCACATCTGTGTTTTCCCATGCTGCTCTGAACCCTTGCTTCAGACTCTTGCAATGGACAGAATGCCAAATATGAGCAGATCAGATTGCACTTTTCCACCCTGGCTTTCTTCTTCAACATGAAAAAGTACCCACTGGGGACTACAGTTGGCACTTGCAGAGGAACCGAGCAGTGTCCCTGGGTCTAAACCTCACTTCCTAAGATTTCCAGGTCCTTCAGACTGAGGCTCCAGTCTGCAGAAATGAGTTTTTGTCTCCCTGAGGCTGTGCTGGAAATTCCAGGGGTAGATGGCAACAAAGAAAGCAAGCGGTCACTTTTAATACATCCCACCTGCTGTCTCAGCAGGCTAAGGCATGAGCCCTGCCTGCTGCAGGAGGCAGGAGGGAAGAGCCTGCTGAGCATCACTCCAACTGAAAGCTTACCACAGGCTGTTGGCCTGGCCAAAATTCAGCTCTCCGGGCATCCAAGTCAAAGGCTGTCAGCTACATGTTACATTTATGATCAGAAAATATATGGAGTACTTTTCAAAAGTGAAGGCATGGGAAAGGGCTCAAAGCCTGTTTTGCTGACAGACCAGAAAAGACTCGGTGTCTAACACATTAACCTCTGTCACTTTAGTGCCCATGCTCCCATTTTGCCTATACAAACAGGAACTGCTACATAGCATGCAGTGGCCATTTTTCCACCTTCCTCACCGCAGCTGGCCTGTGGTCAGCCTTCTCTTTGCTGGGAAAAACTAAGGATAAAGGTGAATTATGTGGCATTGACAGCTTCCTTCTCTCTTCATATACACATACAAGTAGCACTCACAGTAACTCCACAGTGGGGACATACGGAGTGGCCTAGCTGCCAAGTCCTACCTCCAAAAGGACACAGCATACTACCACAGTCCCTTACCTCCTCTGTGCCTACAGGTGCTTATTGCTGTCAGTATATGTAGGTGACTGCAAGCCACCATCCTGTCGTCCCCAGGGACACTAGGCTGGGTTGGACTACAATGGATGCCTTTTGAAGCAGAGGAAACACCAGTACTCTTGCAACTAGATGCTCTGAGCCCAAAGTACATGAGAAAAACCATTAATTCAGTGTCTGCGTGACAACAAGAGAAGAAAGCTTACCTGGTTGGTCATAGGATGCCCATGCTAGGTTTTCTCCACATTTTCCATTAGCAGACTCAGAGCTGTGTTTGAGGACCCTTGTGGTAGCCAGTTCTTCTGCATACCTAGCAAAAGGAATCCACATATTGAGCCATGGAACATAGCCACAGCAAGCAGAGAGAAGGAGGAAGAGGATGAGATGCAAGCAAGGAGTTTTGCTGGAAGATGATCTTAAGGTCCTTTCCAATCCTAGCTATTCTGTGATTCTATGATAGTTTAAGTTACTCAACTGTAAAGCCCTGAAGTCAGGGATGCTTTAAACCTACACAGATCTAGGAATTAGGCAAAGGGAAAGCCCAGAGGCCATTTTTCTTTTCTTTCATGAGCATCTGTGTCACTGCTGAAAAGGGCCTAGAAGAAATCAAAGGGCAGATCTGCCCCATCATATTCTTCCCTGCACCTGGAAATCCACTGGCCATCCTTGGCTGCAGCTGTTGGTGGAAAGGGAAGTACCTGCAGCAACTGTTACTGGTATCACCTCCTATGATGTTTCTAGGCCACTCACAGGAGTAACTTAAATGTTCTCAGTGAGTAAGGAAAAAGACTGAAGTGGGGATTCAGTCAAAGCAATTGTAAAAAACCCCTACATTTACGAAAGAAGTCAGATGCAAAGCAAGAGCAATGTGCCAGGCAACAGTACAGAAGAGAAAGGGACCACATGGAGCATCTGAGGCAACAACTGTGTACACCAACACAGGGATAAGCAGGATTATTTTTTATATAAGCTGATGTGCGAGAGCGTGGGATGTATTTTATTGTCTCACAACAGGGTTAAAAAGAATATCTGTATAAAACAATTATTCTGTTTATTCTACATTGGAAAGGCTTCAGTACAGAGACAGTGAAATTGGAAAGACCATTTGTTATTTCTCACGGTACAAGAAATAGGAGGCAACACACAAAATCATCAGGTTATAGATTTAAAAGTGAAGCAAGACAAAGTGCTTTTTCCACACTGTGCATTAGAAGTCATTGCCACAGGACAATGTAGACACCAAAGCACGTGTGGGTTTGAAAAAGAGCTAGACAAATTTACAGTGTGTGCATGTGGGGAGTAATCTTCAGGGCTTATTAAATAACAGCAACAAAAAATGAGGATACAACCTTCTGCTTAGGAAAACCATAATTTACAGTATAAATCTGTAACTTGCAGGAGAAGATAATGCAGAAAGGATGGCCACATTTGTTTTGTCCTGCTACTCCTTCCCTAATTGTGAATTACTGGCGTCTGCCAGAGACAGGAAATTTGTCCAGCTGAACATTTGGCCCAAGCTAGTACTTCAGACACTAGGTTCTTATTTCCTGCTGTCCTAATTCTTCTACCAAAGCAACAAACAAAAAATGTAATGAGTTAGCTCTATCAGTCTGGATGAATGTAAACTTGTCAGCTATCAGTCTGCTAGATCCTGGACTAGAGGACCCCTAACTGCTCCTTCATGCCTTGTATCGCTACAGTCCTGTAATTTTTCTCTTCAAGGATTCCCACATCCCAAGCTAAGTCAAAACTGGAACAAAGTACACATTGCACACAGATAAAGTTGCCAAGGGCTTGAGACAAAGAGTGATTAATTCAATCTAGCTCAGGCAGCTAAAAGCATGAGGTTTATATCTGAGATCACCACCCTATGCTTCAGTACAGTCAGAGATAAATCTGCTGAGGATGACTCATCTCATGCTAAAGTGGAGATCCAATATTCAGTTCATGTAACCTGTTGTAATTATTGGAACTGAAAATAGTAAGAAACAGACCATTTTCAGCGCAGAGAAGCACAGAAAAGTACCCAGATATACACCAAATGCATAGCAACAGAGATGTCAAATATACATAGAGAAAAAGGTAAAGTTCTTTGAATTTAACATTATGCAAAATCTGTCTTGACAAATATGACATCTCTTATATTTCATGTCTTATATTCAGATCAGCCATCTGGTTCTTGCTATCAACCAGTTTCATCAGTCTCTGAATATGTGTCATTTCACAACTAGCCAAAGGTTTACTATTGTTATTCACCACAGTTGGGAGAGTCAGCTGAGACCAGAGAGGACTGAGGAATTCCAGAAGGATCTAAAAATACCCAGCAAGGGCAATAGAACACTTAGAGATAAATGTGGAGCAATGCATATTTGACAGAATAATCTGAACTATTCATACAAGTTGAGTTGTTCAAAGCAACTGTAGCACTTTGGAGACACAACAAGTGTTATTGACAAGTCAATGAAATTTCTTCCTCCTGAGGCACCATGTAAAACAGAAAAAAAACAGCCCTTTGAAGAGCAGAAGGAAAACCCCAACAGATTACAAAGGTATGTGGATGAGTCACTGGCATTCCATCTCTTACAAATACTGTATCCACTTGCCATGGTGTCTCAAGAAAAAAATGATGGGAAAAAATGAAGACAGAAACAGATTTTGCTTGGTGCCAGAGGGCACGTGCACATTGTACAGCACCACACCTGGCAGAGATCCCTGCTCTAGGAGTGCAGAAGCTGGTGCATCTGTGTGACAGTGCAGCACTATGCTGGGACAGTAAATCAGGTACCAGAAAGGCTACAGCCTCTCTGGCTTTCAGCCAGCCAGCACAGGGAAGTCTGCGTGATTATGGTAGAAAGCCTCATGTCTACAGGGATCAAACTGGTCACTACTTAGCCACTGTGGAAGGTCATTTATTTTCTGAATCAGCATTCTCCTTCAGGTATCTCCTTTGTACTGTGAGGCTCAGCCTGAAAAAAAGAGATTTTCAAATCTACTTTGAAAAAGGTTGCTGTGAAAGGAAATACCTGGTTGTATCTACAGCAAAAAAGATAAGCAGCATTGGATTCAAATTTCTGTAAGGAAGATTTAAGTCAGACAGCATAAAGATAGATGTACATTAGACTGACAAGAAGTTGTGCAGTCTTCAGCACCGGAGAAGAGGTAAGATGTGTCCCTCCTGACAGAGTAAAGAACAACAGATACTGATTTTGCTTTTGGGGCAGGGAGATAGACAATATGATCTGAAGTTACTTCTTTCTTATTCCATTGATCTTAGACCAGTCATCATTTTGTACCATTAAAAAGTTCTTTTCTCTCTATTTTGGCAGCAGTGGTTATTGTCCTGCAGATGACAATCCATCATCTGACAGAGCTGGTGCTGAAGCATTTTTTAGGCAGCTCTCTGCACAGGAGACACACCAGTGTGGACAGATGCAGCCCACGCCTGGAAAAGGGTGCAAGACAGATTTATACAGTTGTAACCACAGAAGTGACCATATGACCAGCAGGTGCTATGTGATGAAAGAAGGAGAAAGAAAGGACAAAAAGAGTTGGGTAGGGAGACAGAAAGAGTGGAGTGCCTCACTCTTTGCCCAGTAAGTCTTCATTGAATGTCAGCATGTCAAAAGACAAATATTTCTGCAGTATACACAGTCAAACCTAACAGATAAAAGTGTCACAAGTCTCATTAGAGAAAAGAAAGAACTGAACTCACTGCTGGGCTCCTCTGTTTAACTTCTTGCAGAGTTTTAATGGGGGGACTCCATGTTTCTTCCTGTAGTCATTGTGTGCTTTCAAGACCTCTTCAGCAAATTGTTTGGAAGCTGAAATCACATTAAAAAAAATGGAAAGGCCTGTCAAACACAGACATTAGTGAAGACAGAAAAAACATACCCTATAGCTAAGATGCTAGTGCAGGCTGTACTGAAGAAAGAATACCACACTCATTACCTGTGAGTAGGATGAAACTGATGTTAACACCTTCCATCCATGAACTAACTCCCATTGGGATGGTACAAAATCACTAAAAGTTGAAGAATAATGTGAACCTTATTCTTTTACTCAATAGCAAGAGGTTAGTTTGACTGACTTTCATTTTAAGATTTCAGTTCATTGCATCACAACTGCAAAGTCTCAGTGTAAGTGACTTACAGGTCCTCTGAGGAAAGGCACTAAAAATGTATAGTGCTGTCATTGTATGTAAGAATTTTCTGTATTAGTCAAAACATCACCTAAAGAAAATGAAGCTACTGAAATGTTTACTATACAAACACTTTGAAACATGCACTATTCTTTTTATTCATTACATAAAACAAATTCAGAGCAATCTCAAAAGGCACCTTTATTTAGCTCAAGACAAATAATTGCTCACAAACAAGCAGTAAAGAAAGAAATGACTGCTGGGGATGGGTTTATTCCCTTGTACTACAGTGTGTTCAATAAACACCTGAATTCCAAAGTTACTGCAAAGCTCTCAAAGAGTTCTTGTTTGTACCTTGGTAAACTCGAGACTTTCAGCAGTGCAAGGCAGAGAACATGCAACCTGTCACAGTGCAATTCACTTTGGCAGCAATCTCATGTTACCTCCTCTTACGACTTTGCTGATTTTCCCCAAGATTCAGAGGAAAAGAAAAAAAACAAAACAAAACAAAGCTAAACTAAACTCTGTCATTGGCCACCCTCTGGAATTTGGAACCTGAAACTGAGTTTTGAGAGAACAGTTAGAGAGGTATACATAGCATCTTCAAAACAGTTTTCACTTTGTCTTGCTGAAGCTTCTGAACAGGCCAAGACATCTTGACTAGAGTTTCCTGTTATTAACCTTAGGTTTCTCAACTTCCTCTCACTACTCAATCTTAACAACTATTATCAAGCATTCTTTTATTAGTGTGTGCACTATTCTGCTGTTTGTAATATGCACTTCCTCCACATTAGAGCTGTCAGTTTGCACATACTGCTCTTTGTGTCTTTTTCCTAAGGTGATTATCCAACCCATGTTCATGCTTTAAGCTGTTCTCAGAGTTCTCTCCAGTTTCCTCAATAGCTTTGGGATAACAAAGCAGCTGTATTCTTAATATCCAATGCACATAGAAAACCATTGCTGTTTCATGCAGTACCTTAAGCATTTTGAACACAGTCTGAAGTTGGGTTGATCTTTTCCAAAGACCAAAGGGCAAGTGTGAACATACATCAAATATATTCTCCATCAACATGCTTTCAGGCTCAATTTTTTTGGTATAAAACTGTTGACATAAGACAGCAACATGAACCCTGTTGAGTGAGATGAGATCTGCCCACCACCTTCCTCCTTTTAGGTTTTCCTTCAATTTTGTGTGTCACAAGTTACGTGTCATCAAACTAAACAAACGCCTCCATTCTGGTGCTTAAGCACCCACACACCCTTTTGCTAATAAGCCTGTCCCATCACTCTTATTACCACTGCTCACAGCTCACCAATTTATCACTCATCTGCTGCATCATATGGGGCCATGGCCTGTTTCTAAGGTACCCAATTCACTGAGGCAAGGGTCCATGCTTCCAGCAGGGGAATTTTAAGACAGACTGCAAATCAAAGGAGTTGCAATACATAGCTTTGGAAGTTGCATCACACACTCCAGGATGCACTTTACTGGTGCACAAGACCATCTTAAAGCTTGTGGTTGTTATCACTTAGACTTAATACCTCATCCACTCAGCATTAAATAGTGCATTAACAATCTGACCTGCAGGTGTGAAAGTTTCTATTAAAATTATTTGCTCTCAATGACAAGAACAAATTGAAATTCTAAAAAAAAAGACTAAGTTGACTGAAACACCGGCTTTGTTCATTCATGTACAGAAGTATTGCACAGTCCAGCTCTGTACTAACATTTTGACTTGTAAAGGCCAAAAAGACATGGACAAAACTGAGTTTCTTCTAGCCAGGGCAGGCACTGCTATGCTGTCCCTACAGAACCTCCATCCTCCCCTTCTCTCAAAAGTGGCTTCTATAGAAACTTATCTACCATGACTCAGGCTCATATGCTAGCCGCCTCCCTCTGCATGGCTTCTCCAGTGTATGCTGATATGTGGTGAGGGACGACCCAGCCACCAGATGTATTTTAAATTAGTTTTGGAAGCCAAGTTAAGTTTTTCCATTTAACAATATTCCATACACTGAGAAGCCAGACTTTAAAAGTGAGAGCTAACAGGAGCTTTCAGGCTCCCACCCAAATGGGAACAGCTTCCCAAACAGCTTAAGAGACGTACATTTTTCCCCTTCATGTAGGCTGCTTAAGCTGCTAGAAGACATTATTTCTTACTGCCAGGAAGTTAGGTTTGGTCATGAATCATTACACAGCTTAGTAAGTGAAACAACTAAAGGTATTAGATACAGTTGCTTGCTCCTCATTATTCAATATTTTACCTCTATTTTTGATTCTTCTGGAACATTGATAATGTCACTAATGTCATTAAAGATAATGACAGCATGTGACAACACATTTCAAGGCTGTGGTGCAGTACAGAGTACACCTTACAGTTCTTACAGGTTTGGATTTTCAGTTTCATTGATCAACTTTGTGTGACCATGGAAAAGTAAGCAGAAGAATTTTGTCCAAACAGATTTGTTTTTCTGAGTATACTATTTCTTCATTCTCTTACTGTCTCTAAACAGTGCCAGCCTACTCAGTCTTTCTCAGGTGAAGAGCTCTTTGTACCTAAATCTTTTCTGTCTCTTCAGCTATTCCTGCCTCTTCTCCTGTCTTCTCCTGCACTGTTCTTCTTTAGTTTGGACATCAGAACAGAAGCAAGTTATCTGAACATGTTTTCCACAAAAAGGATGCAGCTACACATCACTTTTGAAGCTACCAACCGGACATACTCCACTGGTCTTGCAGAGTTGAAAAGTGATGTGAAGAAAGAGTAACAGTAAAATATTCCACAAAACCTCTCTACCCAATACCTACACAACGGAAATACATAATATAGACCTTATGTCGGCACTTGGGATGCACAACATTATGCCAGGTATCCACTTTACTAACAAAAAAAGGCATACGTTTTTATGGCTAAGGATCCACCCCAGTGATTCAAGAAAGAGCACAGTATCAATTTATGAAGTATCATTGTCTTCTTAGTGCTCTCTTATTGTTTATGGATTAATCTTCACTGGTAATTTTGTATTTTCCATACATATTAAGCTTTTCTATTTAGGCTTCAGATAATGAACAAGAGAGAGTTGGGGTTGTTCAGCCTGCAGGAGAGAAGGCTCTGGGGAGACCTTTCAATACTTACAAGAAAAATGGAGGTGGACCTTTTAGCAGAGCCTGTAGTGATAAGACAAGGGGGAATGTTTTTAAACTAAAAGAAGGTAGATTCAGACTGGGTGTAAGGATGATTTTTTATGAAGAGGGTGGTGAAACACTGGCATAGGTTACCCAGAGAGTCTGTAGATGCTACATCCCTGGAAACATTCAAGGTCAGGTTGGATGGGGCTCTGAGCAATGTGATCTAGAGTGAAGATGTCCCTGCTCACTGCAAGGGGATTGGACTGGATGACCTTTAAAGGTCCCTTTCAACCCAAACTATTCTGAATCTACGAGTCTATGAAATGGACTCATATAGAAGCGTACACATAAGCGTACCATTATGTCCGTCTCAATCCCTTTTTGAACCTTGACAACTTTTCACCCAGTGGGTGCATTACAGGTAAATGGAGATAATGACTCCATCTTTCAATTTTGCCCCAAAATAAATAATTACAAATTTGCTTGTATAATGGCCAGAGCAACGTATCTGAAGCAAGCTGCAAAATATACTTCGAGGGACCCACCCTGTTGGAAAGAGGTAAATGAAAAACCCTGATACCATCAGCCTTGGCAATGTGACTCATATTAACCAGGACATGGGTCCTGCATGTTACTCCCACACTTTTTCCTGTCTACAACCCAGACAGAAAGAAGCCAAGCACCAGAATACATGGAGAGGACAAAAATGCAAAGTGGACAGAAAGCACATAAAAAGGTAACCGAGTATCCATTTAAACACTGAGTGCAACTCTGCTTTAAATCCCCACAGTCTCCCTTCACTCTGCAGAGTTTCTCTACCTTCCACTGATAGCAGAAATGGGGTGTGGAATAAGAATGCAGCAACTTTTAATATGGCCAACAGGTTTGAGGAAGAAAAAAATAAAATATGAAAGATCATTGAAGGCTTTAGGGAACTGTAAAGTAATTATATCCAGAAGTCTTTTATTACTGCCCCATATAATTGAAGCTACCTCTGTTCTGACAAACTTCTCAAAGCATATTAACAGGCTGGAAATAAACAAAATTCTTGAGTTAAAGGCATCCCAGCTTCTAGTTGACAACACTTTTGTTTAGACCTAAAGAGACCTGACACGCTTATTATTAATAAAATGTATCCTCACCTGAAATGTAATTCCCTGGAAACTAGCCCTGCCTGAACCTTTCACACTGAGAACAAGGTTCCTTCAAGAGAGAAGTGATGGATATTTAGTTGATATAAGAATTGTTAAGGAGACAGCTGCATTTCGACTCAGCACTTGGGTTTGAAGTTACAAACACTCCAGGATGGTCTTATACTGGCTGACCTCTGCAATGCCCCAGGGAGCAAATATTTCATGTTTCTTTCTCCATGTATTTGACCACACTTTCATACTTCCCACCTGGGACGGTAATGTCTTCAAAGACTGTCTCAATGTTATTCCTAAATACACCATTTGGGAGTATGGATCTGACACTCCAATTCATGAATCACTTCCAGCCATAAAAAATGACTTCCTTCAGTGCTAAACTCCTCTGCTCTCTAATAAAACTGGCTGATTGCTTGGAAACATACAGAAAAAATTAAATCATATATACATCCTGGAGGGAAGGAAAGGTAAAATGCTACTATATTCAGAAAGCATTATATCTTGGGTGGGATTTGTATTCTTTCACACCTTTGAACCAAGAATTCAATAAAGGGGCAACATCTCCATCCCATACAATAGGCATTTATGGGAGATATCATAACTGTTGGTTTGCTATTTCCCTTCCAATCTGAACTGTCCTATGATCCTACTAAAAGTTAGAAGAGAAAGTATTGCTTATGGGAATGAAAGGAATTGGGGGTTATATTTAGGCATGAGTTTGAACGGGAGTAGTTTCCTGGAACGTCCTTGTGTTTATCAGGCTGCTCAAAATAGCTTTCCCTTCAGCTCAGGAGATCCATCTTCAGGGAGGAGATTCTCTGATGTCTTTCAGCGTTCAGTTTTGCCTGAACTTTCTTACACAGCTACTTTTTGCTGGGGTAAGATGTCCAAGTTAACTGCATCTGATGGCCAAAGTTCCCACTCATCTTATTTTCTGGGCTTCTGCTACAGCAAACTTACTAACCTTGCACTACCTGTGCTATGGCACAGCACACTACTTCCACCCATACTCAATTTGAGGCATATTGTCTGAGAATATGAAGCTGCCAGTGTAATAATGCTTCAGTGACATTAGTCATGTCACTATTTGATTGCAAATCCTATTCTTGCTATAATAGACACTGTTGATTACTTCCTCACTTAAGGCCTTTTATAAACTGTTAGGCAATTGACTGCCCTGATTAAAAAGGAACACCTGGTAAACTGGAAACTGCACAGCTCTGAGAGGCAGCAGAGACTTCTGTGTGTAAGCATTTAAAAAATCCCCAGGCAACACTAATCAGCAGCCTGGAGCACTGACAGAACCAAGCCTTGTGTTCTTAAATCTAATTGTCACACAATTCCTAGGGTACATACAATTCCTGGAGCACCTACACTTCAAAACATGCAGCTACAAGTTAGCTAAGTTAGAACTGACCACACCATGCAGAAGAAGAAAGTGAAGCAATCTTTTCCATCTCTTCCTCCTTCCCAACATCATATCTGCTTACAGTTTCTAATTATAGTGATTTATGAAGAAAATAAGGTACAACCATACTCACTAATGAGAAATACCAGAAATCTAAACTTCCCTACTACCAAATCTGAGGTTTAGTCATTAGGTTGTGATTCCTCCTGTTTGCATGACAGCAGCATAATAATACACTCTTCACCAAGTAACAGCTCTTCGAGGTCATTTGGTGTCTGGTGTGAATTAAAATTCTTTGCAAAATGAAGATTTTTGCAAAGAAGAACTGAAGAAAGTTAGAACTACCCCACATCTCCTGGGTTATGCTCTGCCATTTTATACCTCTACCATTTATGTTTTACCATTGTTTGGGGTAGTCATACCTGAACTAGCTTTCAACTCATTAGCTCCAATGCCCTCCCACCTTGCTTTTCTGCCAAGGACATGCAAGCTAGCTGGGGCAATGTTTAAAGTATGTTTATTTATGCACCTCCCTGAGGCATGGAAATACAGCCATATATATTTCTTATGCTTGCTGATCTGTAAACTCACCTATCCAGTAGGCCAGACTAGGCAAGGAGACACAGGAAGCTTTCTTTACCCACACTTACTATCAACTACATCATCTTTCTGATCCCCCTGCCCAATATGTTAAACCCCAGGAAGTCAATGAAACACCAACAACACTGTGTCATGGACATCCCCTCCTGTGACCCGCCACTGGTGTAGCTCGGGGCAATATACTCCACAGTCGTAAGTCCTCACACAGTGAAGCTATGGAAGATCCAGGAACTATCAAAGTGTGAACACCAGGAAACACTTTTTCACTGTGAGGGTGACAGAGCACTGGCACAGGTCGCCCAGGGAGCCTGTGGACTCTCCATCCTTGGAGATATTCAAAAGCCATCTGGACATGGTCCTGGGCAACCAGTTCTAGATGGCCCTGATTGAGCAGGGGAGTTAGATCAGACAACCTCCAGATGTCCCTTCCAATTTGAACCCTTCTGTGATTCTAACCTGAAAGAGTTGTTTTAGTAATGGGTCCTCATATGGGAAAGTTCAAGAACGGATTATTCTCTACCCCAGTTCACCCCAAATCACTTTCTGAGGATCACTTATTAAGCGCCCAACACCTACCAATGGCCTGCAGTACTTACAAGTGTGACAAACACACACACAGGATACAAGAAAGCATGTATTCAATAATTTCTTAACATCTGCCTATCACAAACTATCATCAGAGCTGTCTCATGGAAAACAGCTCCTTGTACCCTGCTGTTAAATTTACAAGAGGGATTAGAGAATTCAGCAGCATGCAACCACACCATTTCAGCTTAGTGACACACAAGTATATGTGCAGGGACAGCCTGCACAGTCTGTGTCAGAAAATAGCTCCCAAGCAACCCACCTAAAATGATGGCATGGCAAAGCTTCAGAAGGACAATTATCTCACCATTTTATGTAGCTCTGCAATGACCATGCTTAAAGATCATGCTTTGCTTATAGACCAGGTAAAGGCCACGTGATTTCTGTTCAAAGCAGAGATTCACTCTGGTAATTCAGTTCAGTCAACTTTGAATGATAGTAAATAATGTTTGTGGTGGCCATAAACAGGCCCCTGTTTACTTCCTCCACTACCATCATCTCTCATACTTGCTTGCACAGGTGCCAGAGGGGTTGGCCACCTGCCTGGTCCCTCTCCACAGGGCCACCCAGCCCTGATCTGGCAGAGCTGCTATGAGACCTTCAAAAACCAGGCAGAACATGGTTACATGTGCCCGCAAAAACACAGCATAGATATGCTCCAGCTAATCTTTCAGAGAACAGCACGGCCTCTACCAAAATAGTGATCTGAAATAGCCTTCTGGCCTGATGAGATATGGAATAAACAACAAAGAGACTTACTTCCCCTTTCTTTTTGTTCTTGCACATACAGCAGCAAATAGGGGCAAATTCAAATCCAGGCAAGACAGACACTACCAACTGTACTGATAGAGAACTAAGGGTTTGAGTGGTTCCAGTAATAAAAGCTTTCTTCATGCTTAATTTTTTTTTTGCGAAAGATTTCTTGGAGGATTCAAAAAGGAGAGTTGATGCTTTTTGATGCGCAGCTCTATGGCATGGGAAATCTTGAGTGGTATCTCCTTTACTACAGACCATCACATTCCATCTTAGTCTTTGTGAGCCCTTTATACTTGTTTTGGCATGCATCTGACTTGAGCATATACCAAAAAATCAGTGTCTTCTACACAAAAAAACTGGTCAAGTGTGGGGTTTTTAATGGAATTAACTTGATTTTTGAAAGGCCTTTTTCTCACCACATCAGTAAGTTGTACTGATGACAAGTTCTGCAAATGCCTCACTGTTACCAAACACAAACGCTTGGTTGCTATCAGCTTGGACTAATTCATTTCCTCTATCCCCACCGGGCCTGTAAAACCAGTCAGCTCAAAACGCCTTGTCATTTTGGCAGCTTGTGAGTATTGCCTTTCTCAGAAAGCAAACGGGTCACTTCTCTAATATGCTTGTACTTTTGCCATGAGCTGCTACAGCTGTCTCCTGTGGAGATGCTGAAGTACAAGTCTGCACTTCAGATCAGCTGAAGGTGCAGCTTGCTCCACAGAAAACACAACAGCCCGTTTTTACTGTGGTCTGAAGGTGCATCTGAAGAGTTAATAACCAGCACATGCTTCTAAGGAAGATTAAAACCAGCATGGAAATCTGCACCGAGTTTGGTTCCTGTCTCTTTCCTTTTCGTCAAACCCTTTCTCAGCCCTTATTTTTGTACTGACTCGACAGCAGCACAGTGGGAAACTCCCAGCCCTTTCTCGAGAGTCCCACCCACGTTTGCAAAAGTGGGAAAAGAAAAAGCAAAGCAAACAGTGTAAAAAGATAGCCAGTATTTACTGAGCCCATCCCTGTCTTTGTTCAATAGCATTTGCACCCAGAAACAGGGCGAGTCCCCTGCTGTCACCTCCAGCTGGTTTTCGGGGAGCAAGCAGGAGGAAGCAAAGAAGTGAGACTTTTAGCAGCCCTTTTCTGCAACATCCCAGCCTTCTCATAGACTCCCGCCATGCGGCAGAAATCCCTGTGCTCCAGAGCGGAGGAGTGGAGCTGGCAGGCAGCTGCTGCCCCAGCATCACCAGCAGCTGCTCACATAGATATTCCC
This sequence comes from Loriculus beryllinus, assembly GCA_039877255.1. NCBI lineage: Eukaryota > Metazoa > Chordata > Aves > Psittaciformes > Psittacidae > Loriculus > Loriculus beryllinus. The sequence goes on along the minus strand of JBCJKH010046197.1, from coordinate 118,458 downwards.
TCTGGGTGAAGGCTGCCACAGGACCCCGGCCTCCCACTGAGCACAGCTGCAAGGGGGTCACAGTCCTACCAACACGGTGTTCTCAGCAACAGCACAACAAAGAGCAGCCAGCTCACCATCGCCTCATTTCCTGCAGAAAATACTTGTCCGAGTCTTTCCCATTAGAGCTCTCCGGGATTTGCAAGGAGAGAAGTCACTAATCCAAATGCTGTCCGAAAAGAGAAGAACAAGGGAAGGCAGAGGAGGTCCCCATGTCTGGCTAAGTGTTTGCAGGAGTGACAGACATGGACGGTGTTTTTCTAAACCTGGTGATGGAGTTTCACTATGAATGTGGTTTCAGCAGCAGGCAGCTTCCAAGGAAGAAAGCCGAGTCAGAGCAAAACCAATGCTAAGACTCTAGTTTCGATACTTTCAATGAACACTGTTTCAAATATGATCCAGTGTCTAGTAACAACACATAGCAAACTTTTATCAAAGAACTGAGATTTTCAGTAGCAGCATCTTTTTGCCTGGGGATACCAAGACTTCAAGATCAATTTACCAAAGAAAAAAACTTAAAGAAGCTGCTCTGAAGACATTTATTCTAAAATATTCTAAAATGGAGTAGAGCATCCTTAAATTTATGCTTTCAAGTAATCTGCATTAATCTTTCTCACCCAGGAGAGGAGCAAGACTGTTCTGAGGTCAGACAGATCCCAACCTATTATATTTCCATACATCCTAGTACAGAGAAACCTGCTGGCATCATGTCCTCAAGAGTATTACAGCAGGAACATGAGGTGACAAGGTGTTTGACACAAAACACACAGGAAGAGGCATTGAAGCAGTACTCTGTAAAACAGCTGCTCCCACCCATTCAAAGGCAAACCACACTGAATGATCTCAGACAGGAATTTGAAGACTTCAGTGCAAAAGTGCAGATGGGGTTTAGTCAATAAACCAATTGTCAGGGTAGGATCTCAGTTTTATGAGTCACCTAAAAACATCACACGCAGCTCAAAGCCAGTAACCTGGGCCCAGTTTACCATTGATTTGAAAAGTGACACCAAGTGACAAATCATGTTTAACATTTTAAACATTTAGGAAGCAGAATATGCACAGTGGAATATCTATACTGTTTTTGCCTGATGTGCTTTGCAAATGTAACATACAGCCACTAGACTGCAGCTGTACTTTTTATGCTATTAGCAAGGAATGCCTGAACTTGATACTTCTCACAAACCACAGTTATTCAAATAGCTGTAAAGTTATTTACTAACTCCCAATCCACGTGAAAACATATGTAGCTTCCAGGACACAGGGCCAAAACCGCCCACTGGCAGCTACATGGTGCTTCACCTGGCCTGGGTGTCATACCAGTAAGCCCTTTACAGCCACATCTGCAGACAGCTCAGATCTCATCTAGCATGCTGCCCTCTGAAAAAAGGAGAAAAGCTCAACACACCCATGCTTAGGCTCATTAAAGTGCTATAAGCACAAAGACTTTCCTCAAGTTTCTCTGGAAGAGGCCTATGGGTTTGAGTGAATCAAGTACTAGTTCTTGCTGAGTGTGTTCCATACATGCTGTTTACACACAGGACAGACAGCCAACATGCTGCCAGGCTCTGATTTGTCCCAACCACAAGAACAAAAATAAACCATCCAGTTTCACAGCCGTTTCAGAAGATCAGCACAGATTTTCACTCATGACTCTAAAAGGACAAAGAGGAAGCCCTGGGCAAAAGCTCTCTCCTTAAGGTCTGTGGCGCTTCGGCAGCTTTGGAAGAGTATCCCCCAGCCGAGACAGTCAGAGCAAGGCACACAGACAGCCAGTGGCAATGGGGAAAGGACCAACAATGCAGCCAGCAGCAGGGAGAGGCTTCATGAGTATGTGCACAGCTGGGGAAGAGACTTCAGAGCTGTGCAAGGCTATCCTCATTTAAACAGTAACCAAACCTTAAATCTAAATCCTTCCGACAAGAAGGGTGATAAAAACTGTCCAGTTCCCCCCCCTCCCCCCCCCCCCCCATCAAAGCATCCTGTTGCCTATCTGCAAGGCAGGTAAGTTTTTTATCAGACAGCCAGACACAAGATAAGTTTGAAGCTATACGGCTTACAGTTATTTCATACAGCAAAGCTACTATAGGTTACAAACTGTCAGCTGTATATAAAATACTTCTGCATTGTGCAGATTGGGGAGAGGGTGTCGTTTCCATCAGATTTTTAATCTCACCCTGTGTCGGAGGGAAAGCTCCTCCCAGGCTGTACCATGCAAAATGAAAGCAGCTTTCTCTGAGGAAAGCCACTAACGCTTTACCAATGCTTTCCGATCACAAACGCAGGCACGGGCATTGTAAGAACGCACAGCAAACCATACGAGGGCATTTGCTCACCTGATTTCCCCATGATCAAGCGATGGTTTGGGGTTTGGTTAGTTCACCCGCTGCCTCCTCTCCTGAGTGCGTTTCGCCGCTAAGTGCCCGGCTCGAAGCGTTCGCAGTTTCAGCTCAACTTCTCCAGTCGCCTGCGACCGCTGCAGGGAAAAACTCAGCAGCATGAACCCGTTAGCGCCCCTTCTTCAGCGCTGGAGTAAGCCTGCCCATGCCTTATAAGGCATAGGGACACCGCTTTTTTTTTGCTTAAGAAGATCCTGTTTAGGGTCAGGAGCTATTTATCCTCCACAGTAACCAATCAGCTCCAAAACACCGTCTGTTTTCACCTACTGGTTTATTAGCTCAGTAATTGCGGCTGTCTTCTGATACGAGTGGGCTGTGGAAAGAAATTCTGCTGACAAATAATCCTGCTGCCACAGCAGGCACAGCCCATGAGGTTAATTCATACAGCTGAGTACTTGTTCAAGTTTTACCCAGTTGCTGTATGTGAAGTTGAAACAGGCGAGTCATAAGGCAGTTCAAAGTGTAACTATGTGTTATGTCTAAAATAAATCACTTCCAGCACTCCTCTGACATAACCTGTAGAAGGTATTAGTAAAATGCAGTGTAGGATTTTGCAGGTTAAAGAGGACCTGTGCTGATGGTGTATTTCTGTGAAAGGCGTTGGGGGTGTGTATGCCTCATTTTACCTGTGCAAGTGCACTTTGCCACTGTTATCTTCACACTACATCAAAATACCTCAAGCTAATCTGGCAAATATTAACTACTTCAACTACAGCAAACATGAGACTTTGATTTAACTTCAGAAGTGCTGCATCTCTCCAGATAGTACTTCAGTTACGTGTTTCCAACTTTCATCTTTTTATCATCACAAAAAATCACCTGAGGTTAGTGCTTCCCAGTTTTTTACAATGCCTTTCATAATTTTGAGGTTTTGTGCCAAGTCTGATGACTTAGTAGGTTTTTAATTATGCTTTATCTACCTCTGGAGGCTGAACGCCACAACAAGGAAAGAAAACTCGGAAAGAAAATGTCTGGGTTTGTCCCCTTTTTAAACAAGTATCAGCAGCAGGTGGGGAAAAACAGCATCTCTTCACCAATAAGCAGGAGGTCAGAAAAGGTGCAGGAGGAAGTCTCTTCCCACTCGTTCTGCTGGCTAAGGAACAGGGTGGAGAACTGGAGCTGGTATTATCAGAGCCCTTTATCTGGAGGTGAAAGCCACTGTTTTATTTGCTTGCAGGAGCGAGAAAACCATCGGCTGTGAACCCTACCTCTAAAAATGGTCTGCTAAACCTGAAATACTGGGCTGTACTACTCCCAGGGCATCATACACCAGTGCTCAGCAATAACCTATGCCACCATATGGCCATCACAAGGTGTAGAAGGGAATGAAAATTTGCATAGTTGGGAGTCTCTGGTAGCTGAAATGTTCATTTATACCCTCATAATTGATTATTTCATTTTATACTGTTGATGGTTTAGATCTTTATAATATTAAGCTGCATTATAAAGCAAGATCCCGTGGGGACCTGGACTGCTACTAAGAAGACAGCATCAAGATCTTCAAAAGTCACCAGACACCTGCGTACCATTTACAACATCTGAGCAATCATAACTTGGAAAAGAGGGTTTTCTGATCTGGCAAAAATCCAGTGTTACCTACAGGAAAAAATGGTGGTGCTTCTGATCAGAAAACAAGGAAATCAAAATCACTGCTCCCTTTTGGAATGTGGAAAGTATCAGTACAAAGTAAACACAGTGACTCGTCAGGGACTGGGGAGCAAGATGAGCTGAGATACATACACACAAACAAAGAGGAAGGGGGGAGCTGGGCATTTTTAGCATATTTAACATTGCCTGTTGAAATTTCCTCACTAACAAATCTTGCTGATTTTATCAGGTGGAAATTTGGAGAAGTTTGTACGCTAATAGTTAAAAATGTAATTAAGTCTTTGAAAGAAATGAAAGTAAAAGCCACTGCTAGGGAAATATACAAACTGTAAATCATTAATATCCTTTCACTGCTTTCAGGTAGTATCAAACATACTGGAATCTGAATGGAAACAAACAGGGTTTCCCATCTGCTTTATGATGTATCAGAGCACCTCCAGATGCTTGCTTGTTTAATTATTCCGGATAAAATACTAGGATAACATTGGTATTATCTAAGTGTGGGCATTAGAAACTATCCTATCTTACAGAAACAGAAACCTCAGACACAATTAGATCCGAGTCCAGCATTCTGCCTCCTATAGCAACCCCTACTAAACATTTCTGGGACAGATACAAAAAAATGTATAACATAGATTGACTCATTTTTAATGGTTCCATAAAAGGAAGATTTAACCAAAACAGCTGGCTAGAAAAAGTAACACTCAACTATTAAAGACTAATGTAATAAATTTCCTTTCTGGAAATAGGTTATAGACCACATAAGAAGGAAAAATGCCATTTGAAAGGAAGTGCTTGAATCGTTACAATCAGGGAGTTAGAGATAATTCATCTGCAGTAGAGCTATTTAATCTGTGGCTAAAATTTTGGTGTCCATACTGAGTATATGGCATTCAGATGACCAAAAGATTCCTCCTTCTATCCCAGCTTTCATTTTCAACAAAGCAAATCCATTTCACCCATCCACATTAACCACTTCTCTTTACCTTAATATGACTGACCCTAATGCTTGCAGTCTCATAACTTCCTCTTCTGTCAACATATGTAAACCCACATCCTTCCCCTGCTTTGCTTTGCTGTCTCTTCTGGAAGTTTCCTGAGCCTCTTCCCACCAGCAGTTTGTCTTTGCCTCTCAGCCTGTTTGTGTTGTGATCAGCCCTAGGTGAGCAAGAAACCTCAGGCAGACCCCAGGTTACCTGATATCTTCCCAGTGTTCTGCCTCCACAGAGCCGAGTACCCATCTCCACCTGGCAAGTGAGACTCTGCACCAGTATGTGTCTGTTGCAAAGGCTCCAGACACGTCCTGGATTTCAGCCTCCTGATTTCTGTTCCAGCAGTAATAATGAAATAGGCTGTCCCTGCCTATGCAGATCCCCAGGGCCTGAGATGAACCTTTTCACATGTGCATGCTCTGATGGGTCCAGCTGATGCAAATGCCTATCATTGATGTTTTGAATCATTAATTCAGGCACAATTAGGTGCCCACACAGACTAGGAGAGACACATGACAACAGGCACAAGTAAGGCCTGCCAAGGAAGTGTGGATGGCTCACAGCCTTCTTTCAAACACAACACAAGCAGTTACTTCACAAGTCAAACCATGCATCTGAAGAGTCTGTGAGCCATACAAAATGTAACCAATCTGTTCTCCTCAGAGACTCTTAACAAGTGACCCTAAAACCAGCAGCATTCAGATGAATATAAATACATCACATATGAATAATAAGCCATATGGTGTCAAGAACCATGAGTGAGCAATAAAATTATGCTATTATTACTATCAATCTATATCAATATTTAAGAATATTCCTCTTGTTCCAGTTTTGCTAGGCTTTGATTGTGGGACTCAAATCTAGTATTGCCATCTCACCTGTAAAGTAATCCAGGCTGTGTAATGGGTAACAAAATTCAAGTTTAACACAGTTTGAGGTGTCAATTTTTCTTGCAAGACGAGTAATCTCTGCTTTCTACTTTGACCATGACTCTCAAATGAAGAAAATCAAAAGAACTGAGCTTCTGTAAAGAGCACGAGTACAAAAGCAAGGCTATTCCTCTCTTCTCAGCACTGTGCCATTATTGACTAGCTACAACCACAAAACCCTCACACAGAAAAGAGGAGACTGTCACTGCAGAGCAGTCATTGACTTTAAGTTCTTCCTACACATTGCAAGATAAAAGTAGTACATGATTAATCACCAAAACTAGTCTTAAGGGCTGGATTCAACCCCTGCCTTTGGGGGACAAAATGTGGGAATACTGTTGTCCAGAGGAGAGTGTGGCGCAGGCTCTGCTTGTCTGTTGAGAGGCCCAGCACCCTTCCCAGTGACATTCTTCAGGCTCAGTCCTTGACAATCTAAATGTCAGAGAGCACAAGTGCACAAATCTCACCAGAGCAGGGCTTCAACCTCAGGATGTTCAACATGGGCCAAGCTACTGGGATTCTAGCTTCAGGAAAGAACCAGAGGAAACCACTCAGCATGGTTGCTCTCAGCTAGCTCCCAGCAGGAGCCTCCATGAAATGAGGTTCCTCCAACCTCTGCAGATGTTCAGAGTTCTTCCCCTGCACCCAGCCATGGAGAAAGACCTGGAGCTGCTATGGCTCTGTAAGAGGCAGGGGCCAGCTCAGCCTCAGGACACAGAGTTGTTGAGGTAAAGAGAGCACCCTGGAAGGAATGCTTGGCACAAAAAAGAATTTGAAGGAATTCAAAAGGAAGAGTTTCTGTCAGTGCTACCAAGTGTTAACTTGCTCCTCCAAGGCTGCGGTGGGCTGAACAATAGGTGGTGCATGGTGTTAGGACACTTTGCAGGCTCTTTGCTTCAGCACAGTACTGCAGGCTGAGGTTAAACACTATGTTTCTAGGACCACTGTAGCTATAAGTTTGATGACAGGCCAGGTGAGCACAAATATACAGAGGAGCCAGACGAGTACACCAGCAGCTGACCTCCAGTAGTGCTATTATCTATACGTAAATACATTGACTCTACAGCATCTGTGTGTTCGCCACCTTGTGCATAGCCCTGCAATCCACTACTTTTTTATATCAGATCCATGTATGCAGTAACTTTTGTTTTAGCAAAACCTCATCCTACTAACTGGAAGCGCCTCCTGCTTAACAGCCGCATATTTAGCCAATACATTAAAATATCCTTTATATGAACCACTTTATGAGTCAGAAAGTAAATTTGAGCAGTTGCTTGTGAATGAGATCACACAACTAACTATGATAGGTCCTGATAATATCAGTTTAAATGTTCAGAAGAAGACAAGAAAGCACATCTGATATTAGGAATAACTAGAGAAGAAACAGAGAGAGAGGCAGATTGTGGTGCTGTTTAAATCTCTGATTCGCTTGTGCCTTGAATTATGCAGTTAATCCTGGTTTCCTGATCTGAAAAAGGATACAGCAAAAGTGGAAAAAAAAAATCAGAGAAATGCAACAAAGGCATGGAAACTGCATACACAAAACAAAAGGGTTTTGAGCAATGTGGTCTAGTGGAAAGTGTCCCTGCCCACGGCAGGGGACTGGAATTAGATGATCTTTAAGGTCCCCTCCAACCCAAACCGTTCTGAGATTCTTCAGCCAAGGGAAGAGATCATGGAAAGGGAAATTACAGATATTACCAAAAGATGATGAGCAACGCAGATGGTTCATGAATGCTGATTGTGGCCTCCAATACAGGAATTAGAGGATATTAAAAAGAAGCTTGTGGGAACAAGGTTCAGAAAAATGGATGTGGGATGCAACAGAGAAGGTGCTTTGGCAAGGAATTTGTATTTTTGTACATATTGCCCGTTGTGGTAACTACAGCCACGAAATGTCTGTCTCCCTCTCCTATACTTCCTTCAGGTTTTTATACATGCTGATGAGATCCCCCTTGAGCTTTGTCTCCTCCATGCTGAAGAGTCCCAGCTCTCTGAGCCTCTCATGCTAGGAAAGGTGCTCCAGTCCCTGATTGGTCTTTGTGGCCCTGCACTGAACTCACTCTAGTTCACCTCTATCTTTCTTGTACTGGTAAGCCCAGTAAAGATAGCTGAGTAAAGACTTGCCAGCAAAGACTGAGGCAAAGAAGTCACTGAGTACCTCAGCCTTCTCTGTGTCCTGCATTACCCTCTGCATTCAGCAGTGGGACACATTTTCCCTGGTCTTCTTGTTTATGTTCTTGAATAATCCTCATGTGTTGCCCTTTATACCTCCCACCAGATTCAAATCTAGGTAGGCCTTGGCATTCACAGCCCTATCCCTGCAAGATCAAACAACAGCTCTATCATCCTGCTTGGTCTCCTGCCCCTGTTTCCATCTGCTATACACTTCCTTACTACGTCGGAGTTCAGCTGGTCTAAATCTGTTCCTCCATATCACCTCATCCCATCATCTCCTCTCCAGCAGCTTTCAGGCTCTTCACAGTTTTCCTACATGAATTTCATTTCCATTTTAGTGACCCATTCAAGTCCTTAAAAGCAAACCATCCCATCTGCACTCATCACACAGCTTTGGTTCAGTCTTTGTACTCCTGAAGAGCGCCGTTTACCACCCTGGGGCTCTACCTGTCTTAGCAAGTAGCTCATCACAGCAAAGGCAGATTTGTAAGGAGAAGCCTGCTATTCAAGCTAAATATTTCATTGAATTTCACCTTGACCTAAGACTAGCACAGGCCAGCAGCATGGAATGAATACGCAACAGCAGTTGCAGCATGTCAGATAAACTCCTGGAGCAAGACTCTGGCTATATTGGATCCAAAAAGAAACCATTTCACACCCACAGACAGTTCCATGGTGCAAATTACTGAGTGCCAGAATACTAACTGAGATGGGCACTGGAATATCAACTAGCCCTGTTTTCACTGATCTCTTTCTATTGTTGATTCTGTGTCCCCATAATTTCATCCAACTTGTTTGGTGGAGTCTTGACTTATCTCACTGGCATATGCAATGAGTTTGCAAATTGCAACGGCTCATCTACTTGGTTATCTAACAACATCATAGTTGATGTTCCTTAGGCAAGATTTCTCTGGCATTACTTTGTGTTTTCCTTCCTGTGGCTACAGAAACACAATTAAATCCAGGAAAAGTCAAACTAATAAATCCAGGAAGAAAACATGATTTCTATTAAATTAGATTTAGTATTTTTTCCCCTCAATAAGTATTTTTTCCCTTAACAGTCTTCCAATACACTGGATTTTATATGCAACAGACACACTTCCAAAGACTTCCCAGCAACCACTGACACCAAGAATGAGGGCACTGCTTAACACTAGCGGTTGAATCACGGTGGTGGTGTTGAAAAAACATTGCTGAAAGTATGCACCTGAGCAAGACACACAGCACACAGGCACTTCTGCAGTGACAAAGAGAAGGCTGTTCCCAACACCTAACTTTTTTGTTCTTTCCCTCTACACTTCAAATCAGCCTTCAAAGCCACCCCTGCAGAGGAAAGGGCTAATCAAAGAATCATGAGGAAAACTGATGCTAATTCCACATTATGCATCTCCCTGGCTTGTACGTGTTGCTGGTGACACTGCCAGAGAAAGTGCCTTGTTTGCCTTCTCAGGGCTACAGCTGGGAGTAGAGGGGTGTCACCCCTCACCCTTGTGCTAAGACGTCAGTGCTTGACTGGGCTGTTTGCCTTGGTAGGACTGATTTTTAGCCAGAGCAGTCTAATGGTACCTGCAAGTCCTACCGCTTTCATGAAAGAGGCAGGAACAAGAGGAAGTAACTGCACTTGGTCCAGAGAGTTCTTTCACAGATTTTCCTAGTACAGTGAAACCCCTCCTAAAACTGTGTACTTGGGAGTAGTTCACCTCGAGGCAGAACAGGAAAAAACCTCCTAAACTGTGACCGAACAACAAAACCGCATGTTTATGTCAGCTCTGTTGTGGATGTTCATTCATCCCTCACAGTTCAGGGATCCTGCCCTCATCTGTTCCCTCTGCTCAAGGCTCTGTCACTGCAAGTTTACACTTTAGCATTTGCCCTGGCTTATCTCCTATGCTAGTTTTTGCCTTTTCCATTCCTTCATGAGGTTTTAACTGCTTCTCTTTTCCCTTTTCATTTTCTTTTTCCTATGAATCAATCTGAACCAATTTTTCTGCCAGTTTGCAGTTCTCTGCAAGCCTTTGAGACTGACTCATGTTCAGAGAAACATTTCAGATGCTCTTGTCATACTTAGTGCCAGCTCTCATTTTAAAGTCTTAGGATTGTGGGAATTTCAACTGTTGCTTTTTCTTGATTGCTTTCTAGACTATTTGCTTGCAAAGAAAATCCTGACAGTGTCACCTGTAAGAAACAGATGGCGATTAATTTATTTTTAAGCAATGTAGGTATCAATCTATTCTCAGGAAACCTACTGTTTCTGAACAGGGGGAGGTGATAAATTAAATTGGAAACATGTACCTTTTCTTTCCTTTCTTCATTCATACTCAGCAAGTGTATTTTTCATTTACTTTCCCCTATGAGTTCTATCCCTTTGTCTTTTCAGTCAGAAGCCTCTCATGGAATCCTTGCTAGCATTCAGTTCATTTTCTTAGCTCTGTCAGCTCATTTATGTACCTGTATGCTAAATATACTTTTTTTTAATGACTATTCAAGATCCTGCATAGCACATTTGACTGAAAACATATTTTATGACTATTTATGTAATTTTAGTGTCTTTTATTTCTATTTCTTAAACTAACAGTCCATCAAATAATGTACAGCCAATATTAAAGTTGACAAACATTAAATGATGTTTTGAGTCTTTCATATGGATCTTAGATAGGATGCTTTGGTTTTCCTATCTTAGCGTTTTGTCTGATAGAATTCTAAAGGCATTATTCCGATCTTTTTCTTTTTCAAACTATGCATCTATAGGGGACTGCATTCTGTCTCACCAGCATTCCTCTGTATTGCCCGTAAGCACTACCTTGTTTCTCCTTTTTCTACTTTGCTTGTTACTCAGCACTTTCAAGGCACTGATCATGCATAATTCGAGAACTGCTTATATTGTTCTGCAAAATCATAAAAATGACCAGCGAGTAGGTAAGTTTAAGCAAGATAGTAACTTCTTCAGCTCTCCAAGACCAGGTGGCGCTGGAGTCTGCTCTAACACCTTTAGGCTGTACTACCACCCACCGGCTTAAAGTAGAATCAACACGAGCAGCGGAGTGGACAAAGCCTGTACTCTGCACCTGCAGCACAGCCTGCCACGGGAACCTCACTCCTAAAAGGCTGTGGATCCCACCAGCTGGAGATTTCTCATGCCTGATGGATTTAAGAGCAGTGGCTACAGAGATTGCCAACCCCCATTATGCTCCTCTTTGGCAATAGCTAAATCTAATGGGGATTTTGGCTTTTCAAAGCAGGGCTTCGGTCTGGGCACGTGGGATTTTTTTCCTACAAAAACTGAGGGAGTTTGAAAGTGTCATCACTTAATTTAAAAAAAAAAAAAAATAATAATTACAATTTCAAATGTAACCCAGTGCCTCTTTAAATCTTTAAACAAGTTATTATTTTATTTGGTCAGATAAGTCATGAAATCTGTGCATCCTATAATTTCTTTGGGCTTTACAGCACCTGCAGTAGCATTGCTAGAGTACAACAAAATGCGTAGGACCAAAAATAATTAAATACAAATATCAATCTTTATGTGCATACTTCACACATAGCTTATCATATAACTAAATATTTAGGTAAGACAGATGACATGGGTTTTTGTCTGGGAGCTATGAAAAATGAAGACTTCTAACATTCAGTCCACCCTATCTTGTGAATGGAGCTTTTGTTATATAGATACATACCTCTTACAGTAAATAGGTATAAAATCATAGAATGGTTTGGGTTGGAAGGGACCTTAAAGGTCATCTAGTTCCAACGCTCCCCCCACAGGCTGGGTATCTTCTAGTAAGCCACAGCGCTACTTCCAATCGAAGACTTGCCTAAAATGTACCTAACCAGATCAAAATCTGTAGTGTTATATCTGAGAACTTTAAAACATTTTCTTCATGTCATAAAAGTAAGATTTGTGTGCAGAGTTTTTTGATGATACTAAAACATTAGCTCATTTCACACCCTCAGTAACAAACCTTCAGCATTAAATGTGATGCCCTGCTTTACAGCAGTTCTATCCAAAAAGCCCTCCATGTTAAAAAGAGGTAATGTAGTGCTACTGTTACTGTCTTTGTATCTTGGAACCCAAACAAGAGGAGAAAGATAAACATTGTCCAGAGGAAGACACAGGTATGGCCTTCTGTATATATGACTATTGGTATCAGTGATTTTGAGGTTTAGATTTGCAGCTTGCAAATATAGTAAATATTAAGCCTAATTCATAATATAGTTACTACGGGGTTTACACTAATACAAAGTAACAACGACAGACAGATTAAAGGAACATTCCATGTGTCTTTTACTGAGAGTGAACACTTGGGATTTTGTTTATGCTACTCTTGCTTGGTGAGAGCGATCACCAAGCCATGGTGATCTCGCTTGGTGAGAGCGATCAAGAAGTCAGCCAAGGCAGTACAAATTCAACAGCAGAGTGCACATGTAGGTCTTGTCAGTACTATGAGAACACCTTGATTTTATAAGTGCTCTAGACTGTAGTTCACAGTTGAACTGTGACCTTGCTATTTATTTTGCATCATTTATTTAAAAAAAAGCCCACAATTTACTGTCAGTAATCTTATAGCATTTCCTTAACAAATCTGCCATGGATTACCCATTATTTTCAGTAATAAAAATATTTTAGAGCATTTCAAACAAAACTGTACTAGTTATAGGAATTGCATAATTTTTCTTTGTGGTGTGCTTTGAAGATATATTTTTTTCCCACAAAGAACTGTTCAACATAAATGCCCACTTCAGAATATGTGAATTTTTCTCTTATTTATGGTATGACAAATACTGAGCTGTATAAACTTGTTGAGATCTTTATTACTTTAATATTTTACATTATATCATGTGTTTTAAAATAACTGCATTTTAGCTCCATTCAACAGAGGGCAAAGTTCTTAAAAAAGTATTAATTTCATTAGAAGTTTGTTCTAAAGTTACTTCAAAATGTTCTGTAATGTCAGCATAAGTGTATTTAAGAGTATTTGACCATAGCCTTATGTTGCTGCACTAAGCAGCCATTTCATTAGATTTCACTGAGGAGTGGTAGGCCTTCAAAGACTATGCATAACCTGAAAAGTACCACACCTTTTGGAAATGCAAGTGTTGCTGCAGTAGAACACCTAAATAGTGAAATAATTATGAAAGCAAGGAGTATGGGAAGCAGGAGGAAGCCCTTCTTCAAAGTCAAATGGCTCTAACTTTCTGCATGTCTACATGTAACATTTTTTTCTAGATTCTTTATGTTAAAATTGGTGTAAGTTTTACATTACAACTGGTTTTGGAACCTACTAATTTTGACTTCACAATCTTTGTTTTAATTTTTCCTAATTGCTGCTTTACACACTATTTAGAACCTGATCCCCTCTGCTGTTTGAAGACTACACAGTTTTCAAAGCTTTAAGTATTAATCTATAATCCTTGCTCTATAACTGCATACCTTTTTCTGTGCTTGCACAAAATCACCAGACATTTTCTCCCTAATGCATTCTCTATTCCCCTGATATTCGAATTTTGCATATTTCTAGTGAGTTATATTGGTACTACAACAGCAGTGATAAAATTGTTGATCAGAGGAATACAACAATTTATGAGTAATACCTGCTATGCACTATATGAGGCTGTATGCAAAAAGGTTTTCAGGAACAGCTGTGCAGTTCGAGGCTGTCAGGTGAAATGCAAGATCACAACAACAGGGGTTAGATAGCTATTAGTTTATTGATAACATACTCACCCTGCAATCAGCAGGGAATCCCAGTAACCACATAGGGGGTTGAGAGGGGAAAGCAAACAGCCTGGCCAGGCAGCTGATTGAGACTCAACCCAGGGACATCATTGCCTCAACTTAGATACCTTTTGACAGCAGGTTAAACATATAAACATATATATCCTATGCCCACCTGGTTACACATCAAACAATACAACGTTGCAAGAATTAGAATCTGTCACTTCGACATGCTGACCATCAGTGGGGGCAGGATACTTGCTTTGTGAACTGGGACTAGACCATGCTCATTGATCCATGCTCTTGACTCCTCACTGAACTTCCAAGTACTCCCCTTGCAACCTGTACATCCCAACGTAGTGCATTTCTCTGTACAAACTGCAGGGACCAGGTTTCAATACTTGGAGTAGATTATTTCATGCATAGTTTTTCTTTCGCCCCAATAAGTATACTGCAGGAGAAGAAACAATCTAACAAAAAACAAAGGCCCACGTCTTTGTGGTATAGCTATTTACACTTGCAGCAGCACAAGTATTTGTGTGTTAAAAAATTTATATATAAAATTATTTTCTATTATTTATCTATTTTAAAAAGGAAGAAAAAAATCTAATGCAAAAGTATTCTTACATTCCTTCCCCAATCTGAAAATTTATATTGTGTTTTAGGAAGACTTTTGAAATAATGTACACAAAAAAGATTACCTGAAAAATACTGCCTGAAGGAAGACAGTGAGAATCAGAATGGCAATATGCCACTGATAATGTTCAAAAATGCAGCAATTTTGAGGCTAGCATTTCTTTTGTTCACTTGGCTGTCTCCATTCTGACTGATTCACATCAATTCCAAAGCACAAATCATTGGTAAGGTGCTTCATTAAGACATGGAAAATAGTCTTCAGTCTTGAAGAGGACTGGAGGTTCATAGAGGGTCTGTTGTTGTCGTGAGGAAGATGATTTCTGCAAATTAGATATGTTATTTTTCACCTTCTTGATAAAGCAAGTTTTAAAACAAAGCCTACAGAGCTAAAATGCAAAACAAGAAGAGCTGTAAAGACATACCTTCTTCATTAGGCAAATTTTTAACCATAGCTCAGATGGGTCTGGCATACACTAGTGAAGTAAAGTAGCCTTTGACCTTTGGCATTCCATCACCTGAACAGACTGAGTCCTGGAAAGTGTGTGACATGTCAGCTTTGCAGGAGCCAAGCAGCCTTCCAGTATCTGAAGGGGGCCTATAGGAATGCTAGGGAGGGACTCTTCATTAGGGACTGTAGTGACAGGACAAGGTGTAACGGGTTCCAACTTAAACAGGGGAGGTTTAGATTGGATACAAGGAAGAAATTCTTTACTGTGAAGGTGGTGAGGCACTGGAATGGGTTGCCCAAGGAAGTTGTGAATGCTCCGTCCCTGGCTGTGTTCAGGGCCAGGTTGGACGAAGCCTTGCATGGCACGGTTTAGTGTGGGGTGTCCCTGCCTATGGCAGGGGGGTTGGAACTGGATGATCTTAAGGTCCTTTCCAACCCTAACTATTCTGTGATTATGATTCTTCTTCTGCATCCACTATTCTACGGGCAGGCAGAAGGATTGAAAAAATGCTGAATAGATTGCTTTGGTGGTGTTGGGAGATTCTCTCTGACATCTAGTTTAGTAACCTCTACAGTCTCTTTACCCCTGGAGCAACACAAAGTTGCATAGATAAGATCAGAGTTGGCTCATGTGTAAGTTTTTCCTGCCCAACTGCCTTCTTTGCACACTTTGCACCCAGCAGGTCACAGTTCTTCTAAATCAGTATCTACTGCAAACTACCAACAGCATCACTAGCCCGACGTATTGGAAGAGCAAAGAACCAAAGATCTTGTGGTTCTTCTAAGAAGTAGCTAGTACTGAAGAGGAGTAAGTCTTCACTGCACTCCTGTGAATGAACAGTAATGAAGCTGTGTCCATGTTTTTCAACTGTAATGCTCACATAGCAACAGTGTTGAGGGTATCCTGTGTTCTCTGAGGCTTACTCCCAAAAAAAAGCTGAGCATGGTATTTCTGCTAGGAAGCAGTGCTACAGTTAGCATTTGATCTGAGTTCTGGGCTCTGGTGCCCAAGAGATAGGTCCTTACTACTGAGACGTGTTGGATTTGTGAAGCATTTTGCAGCACCAGTGGACACTGGGTAGAACTAGTTAAGTCAGGGAGCGTCCTGCTTGAATCACAGACAAGAAACCAGTACAGTCTCGAGTAGGAATGGATAAATTCAGGTGGGAGCTACTGTCACCACTGCCTTTCTTCAGCAAGCCTGTTAACAGCCAGGTAGGAAGAGTAGGGCATTAAAGAAAGCCTAGTGGCGTTTTTTCCTTGAAAGATGAGCTTTTGAAAGCTAAGTTGAGTTTGCATATCAGGCAAAACCTGGGTGTGCATGGCACAGCCTCTCCTGTGGTCTCATGGAGAATCTGTTTCTGGGAGGCTGGGGCTGCAGCAGCTTTTGAACATGTTCATCCATGGAATTTGATTCTGTGCTTTGCTTCTACAGTCAGTAAGGATGTCTTTGCCATCTCGTGATCTTTATCCCAGTGATAAGCCTGGTGTTGACCGTAGGTATCACCCCGCATTCAGTTTCTCAGTTCTGACCAAGGCCCCTGTGGGTGGGATGGGAGGCACACTGCCCAGCTCGGCTTTTCCATGCAGAAGTATTTGCCATAGCAGAGAATCTTGCAAGTATGAGTGTGTGTATTTATGGGGAGGCAGATGTAAACCACATTTGTCCTGTGTTTCTGGCAAAGAGAGAGCGTGAAATATTTGTGACCCGAGTCATTGGCTTTCCTGCCATTTGTATAAAAATTTCCAGATGTGATTGTTGATGCCTCACCTGGGACCAATTAAAGAAAGAAGGAATATCCAGAACCAACTGTGTTCATGTGGATACTTGACTTGTTTGTGTGTGTGCGTGCGTGTGCGCATCTCTCTTGCAATGTGTGTGTTTTAAAGTAAAGCAGAATTTCAGTTCAAAGAACTTGTGTCCTCTCCTTCTGGGGCCTTCTTTTTGCCTTGTCTATGTTATCTTTTCCTCTTCAGGTTGTCCCTGTCCCACAAACCAGGATCAATCTGGATTTCTTAGATGCTTTTTCTCCTCACATTCATCCTCACAGCTTTTTTGTCACACCTCCCAATGGCTCACCTTGATCACAGTGCTCTTCCATGCAGGCACAGCAGATTTCCTGGAGAAGTTTCCTCAATGTTATAAACTTCTAGAAAGACAGTGTGGAATCCCCAGTAACACAACAGTGACTAACCAAAGTAGAGTCCAGCACAACATTTGGATTGCTCGCCACCAAGTGAGCCCTATTCTCTGCCCTCTCTCCTGGCCTTGCTTTTCTCAGCTATTCAGCTGTCAGTCTGCTGGGTCCATACTAGACTATGCCTGGAGAGTAAACTCTTGTCTCTCCTCCTCCAGGCTGTGTCCACAAAAACTTTCTCCTGATTCACCTGTTTTGTCTCCATTTTCTTCACTTTGCTAATGACAGGAAACTTCTGTCCCTTTGCTTCTTTTGAGAGTCTCTGTACGTTTTTTGTGTCCCTCTGCTTAGTCCTCCCTGAGTGTATTTACCAAGCTGCCTCCCTGCCTTAGTCATACTCTGCTGGAAAGCAAATCTGCACTCATCCAATCTTCTTCCCTTCTTTTATTGTTGTTTTTGCAAGGGGAGTTCAAACAAACAAACATCCCTCAACATCTGGTGCCTTTCGGGAGCCTTAAACTCATAGCCAGAACTGAGTATGTGGAAAGGAGGACAGGATGGGAATCCAGCTAGCTTGGAAAAACTAGGCAGGCACCCAAAGATTCTAATTTAAAAGTAATGAAGAACAAAATTTGTAGTTTTCTGCTTATCAGTCATCCCTTTAGCCATGATCAAACCTATTTTCTGTGCTTCCCTCCATGCCTGTTGGTGCCACACACTTTGCTTTGTGGGCACAAGGCCTTCCATCTGCAGGCATTGGTTCTATAAGGGGAAGAATGCAGGGTACAGTTGGCAGCAGGATGCACTGGACAAAAGGCCTGGAACCAGAACTGTGGCCTGAAGGGGCTGTTCCTGTGTGACTTCAAACCTGGGGTGGCAAATCTCAGGTCCAGAGTGAACTTTATTCTGTCTCAATTTTTGGCATTCCGCAAGTGGATTTGGTTATGTTTATGCTTCTTTTCAGCACAGAGGATAATTAGCAGCAATTGTGACTGCTAGTGGATGTTTTACACAGTCATTTGTTCATTAGCAAGATATTTCCAGGGTAGTTATGTTTTAGCTCTAGACTTTCAGCTAGGATTTTATTCCTCTAGCAACAGATACTCATAGCTGGACTGGAACTGACAGTCTTCTTAGATGACATGTTAAAACAGGACTACAACTCCAGCACAGATCTATCTTTTCTGTGCCTGCTGAGGAGAGATACACTGATGATACTCTTCTTAAAAGGTTTTTTTTTTTGTTTCCATGGAATAGATGAAGGGAAATTATTCAGTGCATTGTTGTGCCCTGGAAAATATCTTGAACAGTTAAAATTGTTCTGCTTAATTTTTTTATTTCAAAAGGGACAAACACGTTCAGAAACAAGGACATGGCTGCCGTTTGCACAGTGAAGCTTTAAGGTGGGTGTTTGAAATGATATTGTTCTCAGAGTTCTTGTAAACCTCTCAGACTTTGCCTGTGGGTTTATGCTGCCACCAGATCCCTGACACAGGCAACTTTCTGCAGGACAGGGAGGTGTATTTTAGCTCCATCACACTACTGTGGGTGTCAGGCGCTCCAGCTGCCTGGCATTGCATCTCTCGCTCTCCTGCATTGCAAGCAAGTTAAGAAAGTAAATGCAGTGCTATAATATTACCTTATCTGCTCTGTTTCCTTACAAACATTCCAGCTGCCGTGGGCTTTATACCACACTGCGCATGGGGCGTGCTCCATGCAGCCAGTCCTGCAGAGGAAGGGTAAAGATAAACTGAAGCAGTGAGTTTAGCAATGCATCAGCCAGGTTATCTCAGCTTCCTGCACGGTGCCAAAATTTCCCTGAGTTGGCTCTTTGATGCTTGGCCTCTTTGTCTTTAACCCCAGGAAGACCAGAGCAGTGGTTTTCAAGCTGCCATGTGCTATATAAGCCATTGCCTCTCAAAGGAGGGGGTGGGACAACAGTGCCCAAAGGGCAAATGTGGGAGGAATTGAGGGTGGGCAGCTGGAAGCCAGGGGGATGGGACACGCTTGGTGCAGAGCACTGTGATGGCCCCAGGGCAATGCAGGAAGACTGGGGTTAGAGAGAAGCTGTTTAAACCAGATCAAATGGAAGATAGATGTGGATGAAGAAGATTCATGGCTATACTAGAGCAGGGGGTCAGAGTGCTGATGGTGGTGGCATGATCAGGTATCTGGCAGGGGTTGTTTGCAGCGAGGCCAAGCTGAATATTCTGCTGCAGAATGATTCCTTGCTTTGCAGGGGAATTTCTGCCAAGTCCCTTCCTTTTCTGGCTCCCAGGTCTGGGTGTCTTGCTCAAGTCCTGGGGCTTCCAACCAGTTTCCTGGCCGCTGCAGACTAAGGTGGTGCCAGTACTTCTAAAAACAGCCTGTGCTCTCTCCTCCTCTTCACTTTGGTGAATTCCTGCCTCCTCCCTTTCAAGCAATGCTTATTCAGCTTTCCTTGCTAGATTCTCACCTGCTGTGGAGCACACTGAGCTCTGACCTGAGGAGTGGAGTAGGTAATGCAGGAGGGGCAATTTTAGGAAATATTCAGCCTTCGCTGCTATTAGGAGACAGGTCTGACTGCTTGGAGCTGCTTTCTACCTCCAGCACTTGCCTCTTTGTCCCAGCAATGCTTAAATGAACTCTTAAAGCTTTAGGTTTGGGCTGTTTTTTTTCCTCGTAGCTGACGGTAAACTTGTATTACCGAGGATCTGGACCAGGTCCTGTATGTTTTAATCAACACTGGCTGTGCTTTAAGCTGTAAAGACCAGGGGGAAAAGACTCCCCCGGGTACATAGCACCCACTGATGGGTGCTCATGTGAGGGAGAGGGGATGTGGTCATGGCAGCAAGCAGGGAAGGGCTCATGCCCAGCTACAGCAGGACCATGGGCCGCCTCTCCCCCCCAGCACCAGCAGACCTATAGCTTTAGAGCAGTGATGGTCGTAGCCCCCAGGCTGGTGGAGGAAGGGGGTTCACCTCACCCTGCCTGACCAGAGGTGGTGATGGCCGGGCTGGGGCCAGGCTGCTGCAGGAGGCAGGAAGGTACCGAGGGGCTGGCGTGAGCAAGGCAGAGCCCCGGTGGGTCGGGGAGGCCAGGGGTGCCTTAGGCAGTGGCTGTCCGCTTGTCTTGTGTGTCAGGCTTGATTAGATTTGGCTGGCGCTGGGGCGAAGGCCTCCACGCTGCGAGGGGTGGGGTCTGGCTGGAGGGGAAGAGCTGGGCCCTCCTTCCTTTATGTGCTGCTGAAAAGTGGCCTTTGTTGTGGGGTTTGCAGGCTTTGTCCTCTCCTGGAAGCAGTGCTCCTTTCTCTGGGCTTCAGCCCCTGGGAGAGGTGAGCAACCTTATCTTTAGCGTCAGATCTGAGCTCTGCCTTGTGCCTGTCCTTGGGTGTTGCACTGACACCACCACCCCCCCACCACCCCCCGGGGATCCAAAGAAGCATTTTCTTTGCTAGTTTGG
The DNA here is from genome assembly GCA_039877255.1 of Loriculus beryllinus. Lineage (NCBI taxonomy): Eukaryota > Metazoa > Chordata > Aves > Psittaciformes > Psittacidae > Loriculus > Loriculus beryllinus. The sequence goes on along the minus strand of JBCJKH010046197.1, from coordinate 97,940 downwards.
AGTTGTTAATTTGAAACTGTATTTGGCAAGGATCCAGCAAGGTGTTGAGCTACTTTCAGTCAGGACTTACCTCCAAATTCCTCCCGTTTCTTCAACCCTTTGTGCAAGGTTTAGAACAACTGCAGAGAGAAACTCAACTGAAATCCGCTGTACCAGGCCTTTCTGCACACATGTCCCCCTCAGCCTGTGTGACCTGCAGTTGGCATCTTCCCATAGGGGCTGCCATCTTAAGGTTTTGTCAAGATAGTGTTAATTTTGAGCAACATGACAAAGCAGCAGCCCTTAGTTGACTTCATGGACCTCTGAGCTCAGGGATGGATAATGGTCCAGCCCCTACAGACCTCATCCCCAAACCTTTGTGTCAGAGGTCCACAAGATGTGCACCCCACAAACCAGAGAGCTCAGTGGGTGGGAAGACAAAAGGTGGGTGTACCAGAGAGTGATTTTTTCCATGGTGGGTTCAAGGGATTTTCCCTCTGTGGGATAGAGCTACACTGAATGTGCAGCTGTGACCAAGGGTGGTGCAGTGCTACTGCTGTGCTGCTTCCCAGTACTGAAGCTTGGGTTGCCCAGTGGCTCCTGTGCCACCCCAGTGCCCCGGCTGTAACTCATTTGAGTTACATGTGAACTGCTCACAAGTGCCAGTGTATCTGCTTATGCTCCAGTGTATATGCTGCTGTGTGCAGTAGGTGCTTTATATTGAAAGCTGTGTAGAAGATGCATCCCTCCAGGTCACCTTCTGAACATAACCTGCATGGTGGCTAACCAAGCACTGTGTCTCAAGGCTGAAGCAGGGAACCCTTCTTAATGCTCCCACACTGGCACCAGAAGAGGTGCAGCCTCTGAAGAGGAATGGGTAGGTCACAATCTTATTGCCTGTTGTACTTGCAGCACATTGTACCCTATGCTGTGGTCTTCAGAGGGTTTTCAAGCATCATTTTAGCTTGTCCAAGGCCAGGTAGTAGAAGGGCAATGAAACCATTTTCAGATAACAGTTGATTTTATGATACTTACTTTGTGTTTTCATTACTCTGGTTAAAATAATTTTCCAAGTACTTGGAAATTATGGAGCGCTTGCCATCTGTCTTTAAGCAGTAGATCTTTAATATGACCCATCCCTCCTGTGGTGCCTTTGGGAATCTGAGAATGATGATTGACCTAAAGATTTCTTCTCTGCAGATGAATGCTTTCATTACCCTGGGCATGCCTAAAGGTTTGGCACTGCAGGGGTTAAAATATCTCGAGAAGGGTGGAGGATTCTTCAGCCAAACCCAAGCTGATTGCACCTGGTTTGCTCAACCTGTGTGTAAATGACACCATGGTCTTCCCACCCCCACCCCAGCAAATGCCACAGGGGCTGCCAAGGTAGACGTGCAGGTAGGGCTGTGCAAGCAGGTGTGAGGCCTGCAGCGGTGGGAGGGAGGCTTCAGCCGTGCCACTCACACGCACACAGGAGCCTTGTGAGCTGGGATCACCATCAGCCACCGGAATGACAGGCAGCCCAAGTTAAGAAGTCCCCTTTGTTCAGATTTGCAGCCTTCTCTTAAACATTTGTGTTGGTTACTGACAGGGTGTAGTGGGGTCAGTTCCTCTTGAGCAGGAAAAGGGGACGTTTTGGAAAGCATGGGCCAGCACAGCCCATGGGTGGCTCTGGCTGCTCTGTTGTGCAGTGCATGTGGCTCCAGCTCCCAGCCAGGCTGATCTGTGGCAAAACCCACTCCCTCTGGGACAGCACCAGCTGAATGTGTAGAAGAATTAGAAGTGAGGAGGTTGTTCATGCACGTGAGCATTGCTTTGCTGTCCTTGGGGAGGTCATGAAGGGTTTGGGGCCATAAACTTGCAACTTGGAATTTAGTCTTTGGGAGTTCAGAGAAGTTTAGAGTCAGGGGATTGCTAAGGAGGCAACAAATTCCTTATAGGAAACTAGTCTGGAAATGTATTCTGGGAAACCAGGCTTCTTTTAGTGTGGGTGCCTCATGCAGCTCTGAAAATGATCACTATAATGCAGTAGAGAGGATGAAATTATTCACAGTTATTCTCTTTCCCCACCCTGACTCCAGGCAGAACTAGTCCTTCCTTTTACAGTCCATGCACACAAAGATGATTGTCACTGGGTCATCCTGCTCTGCCGTAGCCCATGCTGTTTTACATGTCAACCAAGATAATGTTCATTTCTTGTTCCATTAAGACATAGCATAACTCTGTGGGTGTAAATGATGCCATTCTTGCTGATTGCAGTAAAGTTGTACTCAGCTCCAGTGCAGGGATTTCAGCCCAGAGCTCCCGAAGGCTGACCTGCATATGGGTTTTCTTTGGCATTGTACAAAGGCTCTGAGGTGAGTGGTAAGCACGGGGGAGATTCCGTGTTGTGGCCCAGCTGGCGTGTGCAGCCACAAATAATAATTAATTGGCTCTTTAAGAAGTCTTGCAAACTCTTTTTTTTTTGTCTGTCTGTCTTAAGCTCCTTTTAATTAGCTCCAGTCATGTCCCAACACATCATCTTGGCTGAATCACAGAGCTCACTGTGCCAGTTTTTCGCATTCCTGAAATACACAGCCCGCCGGTGTTGCGCATGCAGCTGGGAGGCAGCGGCTCCGAGGAAGTCGGGCAGCTCTCCTGGAAGTCAGGAATGTTCAGGAACTGTTGTGACATCGGGAGGCTGCGCAGACCAGCATCAGCATCACTGCTTCAAACTCCCGTGCTGCCCAATTCCCAGCAGTGTGGCTGTCTTGCACTTTACCCACTGACTCAAGGAGCAGCAATTGTAGCAGGCACCTGTGTACAAGCATCTTTGTTCCTTTAGAAAGCACCTTTATTCGGGTTACAGTGCTTGGGGCATACAGCCTTTTTTTCCACCATTCAAGAGCTTGTTTCTTTGTCACACTTCTTACTGCAAAGGGTCAGCTTTCGAGATGGTAGGGCATGTTAACAAGATACTCAGGCATACTTAGTCACCAAACAGAGTCTTGTGTGGCAACCAGACAAACTTTGTGTCTCTTCACTAGAAAACTTCAAGCCTGGTCTAAGAACTATTTCATTCTTTAGAGAAATTTGGGTTCAGGAATGTCTCTACTGCATTGTAACCCAGCTCTGCTCACCAGTGTTGGTGGAAATAATGCCAATTGACTCGAAGCTGCATCGACACTTAGCCCTAGGTATATGTGTTTGGAGCTGGAGGCTTCTTGATAACTAAGAGTCAGTTCTAGCACCCCAGTTAACAGTATGTTTAATTTACTGAATAGAAGGGAGCCCTTACTGTGATCTCTTACTACTTGTTTTGGGAGCACAGCTTTGATAATGGAATTGTCCAACTAGGGAAAAAAAGTGTCAGTATTCAGTGGTTAAAAGTTGGAGCTCAGTAAATTTAGAAGAGAAAGAGGGTAAAGCATTACAGTGGTGAGACTCTTCATCCATTGGAATAGGATGGAATACCACTGTATTCTTCATTCCTAGCCATTTTTTAAATCTAGTTTGAAAGTCCCCAAAAGAAGTGAGCATATTTAAAACAACAACAAAAGGAATTTATTCAGGGTACTCCTGTGCTCCATGTGGAGGAATAAAGGATTGCAATTTACCTTCTGCCCTTAGTGAGCCAGGGCACGGTGACAGCAGGTTCAGGTGGTGTGCCCAGGCTGCAGGTGAGGAGCCATGCCTTGCCCAGAAGGCTCTTGCTCAGCGGTGCTTGTGTTTCCATGGCAGCTCCAGGAATGACTGCTCAGAGGTTGTTGCTCTGTCACAGGCAGCGGTGGCATTGTTGGATTGTTACGGTGGGAAATTTTGAATAGGTGTGAGGAAAACACATAGGATAGCTGAGAAAAAGGAGAAAGTGCCTCAGCCTTTTGGGAAAAGGATAGGAAAACCAGGAAGGGTAGTTACAAGCAAGCACCAGGCTGGAGCATGGGAGCAATGCCTGGATTCCTGGGGACTGTACAGAAGCTAGCACATTGCAAATGGGTAAGAGGCAGGAGCAGCATTCAGTAATGAGCCAGAGAGTAAAACAGAACTACCACCAATGAAGAATGCCTCATCACTCATGTGAAACTCAGTCTTTTCTTCTGCATCTGATGCATGACAGCTCACTGGTGTGCAGACTCTAACCTAGCTGCGCCAGCCAGTAATATAAGTGTAAAAGTTGCTTATGGTGGGGACAAAACTTGTTAGAAGTCAAATAGCAAAATAGACTGACAGTGAAAAAGAGAAGAGAAATTCATGAGCTGTTAGGGGGGACGCTCAACCTTGTTGCCTCTTCAGGAATTAGGTGTCTGCTGAGACACAAAGGATTTGTGTCTTTCCAGTTCCAGCTTTAAGGAAAGACCAAGTATGCTACAGTGGGTAAGCTGAGGAATATATTTTTTCTGACTTACTTTGGTTCTAGCTACCTGGCTGTAAAGATCCTGTTCATCACTGCTTTCCAGTGTCCAGGGAGAACACCACCATGGATCTGGATGCTACCAGACCCAAGGCAATGTTCGCTCCAGGTGCACTGGAAACTGCAACCTACAGTGGGTGGGACCCCAAAAAAGCACAGTTCAGAAGGCCAAAAGTGCATAGCCGTAACAAGAGTGATAAAAACCCCCTGTCATGGAGGTTGTGATGGTATTTTTCCTGAAATTCTTCCTCCTGTGAACAGTAAACTCTGATTTCTAAAGCACTTACTGGGCACCTGTCCCGGAAGAAGTGCTTGAACAGCAAAATTAAAGTGTGTTGTCAGAGTGAGAGGGCCAGACTTGGCCTTGAGCCACTGACAGCCTGTTTAATTGAGGTGCAGGAGTTAAAAAGGAAAACTGAATCGCTCAGTGGTTAGAAATGATGAAAACAGGATTAGGATCCGCTCAGAATGGTCAGTAGCATGCCTTTTTCTCTGACTAGAGGCAAGGTTTCAGAAGATCACTGAGGAGTGTGCTTCAACAAATCATATGGTGATGTAGTATTTTCAGCTATGAATTTCTTTCAACAGACAATTTTTGCCTAGGAAAACTGAATCCTCAAGTGTTGATAGGACAACTTGGTCCTGTGGATCTGATGTCAGACACAGGTTTCTAAGCAAAAATACTGCTATGTGTTTGTAGCAGCTCTTACACTGTCCAGCTCATTGCTTTTTCTAAGTGATGCTGCTTTTGCAAGTGAAGGAGTTACTATAGCTCTCTCTCGCACCATGGGAAGACCCCCTGTCTCTCACTGGTGCAGGAAGAGAAACAAATCCTTTTACATAAGTTTGGGATTACATAACATGGAAGTAACTAGTGGCAGGGAAAAAGGAAACCAGAGAGTGGCACTCAAAGCTGTGGTCTGCTGATGAGCTGCTAGTTGCCTTTGGAGAGCTGACCTCTTCCAGCAAGCCTCTTCCATACGGTGGTTGCTAGTTTTGCTTCCCTGTGTTTGCCCATGGCTGTAGCTCCTGTAGGGATTCCCCAGCATGGTGTGTACACTCTGTGACTCACCGTGCAGAAGAGGCTGGGGAAGCTCTGCTTTCCAATGTTATTCTGTCTGCTTCCACCTCGGAAGGGTGGTTCTCAGATGTTCTGCATGGTTGTGTACCAGGCATTTTCAGCCTACACTTCCAGTTCCAGCGGACTTCAAAAGAGGAAGATACTCCCATCAGTGTTTTGCATGATAACGAGTTAAGCAAGCATCATTTTTGGATGCAGTTGATGGAAGACTGGTTATTGCCAATGCCAAGTGGGCGTCTTGGTTGAGACTATCAAATGATGTCTGTTGTATTAAATGCTTTGTTGGATTTCCTGCTTGGAAAGTGGTGCATGTGCCAGACAGAGTTTTCTATTTTGGCACCAAAGCAATCTTGGCACCCGGTACAAACTGTTTACTTTAAAAGCTTAATTTTAAATATAGTTTTGGAACATACTTGGAAATGTCTGCAAACCAACAGCAACAGAGAGGAGACTAAAGGATCTTTTCCTTAGCTCCTATGTCCTTTTGAAATCCCTAAATCTGCTGCTTCTGGCTTGAGTGTGATGTGTTCATGCATTGTCTCTTGCTGAATTGAACAGTAGCTGAAGGGCAGGTGGGAACTGGGAGTAGGAAAGAACATAGTGCACAGCAACATGTAAAGTCCTTTTAGTATCGTTTAACCCTTTCTTATGATAAACCATTGGCAGAAGGAGAACATACTCTGTCTTGCTGAGCAGTCAACAGAACTAGCCTGTGTTAGGATCTTGAAGGGCACTCTTCAGTCTGCTGTAAAAGCAGTGGACATGCTGACACACAGTGCCACAAATTTCCACCTAGCAGCAAGGTTCTTTAGAGTGCCAAGCGTGACGCCAGAATACAGGACACTTCATTCATCAAAGCCATAAGCAAGAAACTCTGTGTTTGGTTTTAGAGGTAACTTTTGTACATTTATGACTTTTTCCACATTAAACATCATTTATGGTTTGGAAATTGTTCAGGCAAAAGGCATGTGGTTTCTGCTCCCAAATATCAGCAGTAGTTTTGCTAGGTTCAGTCTCTATTTTATATTGACATGTTTTTGGCTTTTCATTTACCTTTTGGGTGGACCTCTTCAGAGCAAGCTGTCTCCATGAGAGCCCATAACCTTCTTTCCAAATGAAGACTAGGAGGTCTGCTTAAGGTGAAGAAGATGACATTGGTATAGGGAATCTGGGTTCAGAGCCAGACTTCTTCAAAGTACCTAGTGAAGAAATGATGATGTTCCCTCATCAGAGCAATTGCTGGAACAAACTGAGAAATGGGAATTTCACACCTGGACTTTGAGACATGAATTGATAGGTTTTTCCATAACCAGTGTGAGAAGTTATGGAGTAGCTGTTGGATTGTCAGTTAATTCTGTTTGTGCTGAATAAATGGTAATGGGCTGATGCAAGATCTTGGTTTACGATCTAGGAAATACATCTTACCAATTTTACCAAGATTTCAAGGGCCTCTTCTTGCTGGCCTCTCTCTGCAAAAGTGTCACATTTCAAGTGAGGGTAGCTAGAGTTACACAAATATATTCTGTGTGTATTGAAGTAGAGGAGACTATAGGTTGGATGTGCTTTTGTTCTGCAGCAGTTTGGATTCTAGTGTTCTTTCTTTAGCTGATCAGGTAGGACAGGATTTGCCATTTTAGATTAGAGCAACGTTTCTTTCCCATCTAAATGCTCTGTGAGGGCCTAGTTCTGCTCCATGCTGAGTCCAGTTACTCCAGTGACATACCCATGACAAATAAACGCTGTGGGGTATCTGAATGCAGTGACAGGTGCTGCAGGTACAAACCTTTGGAGATGCTAAAAGCTCTCAGTCAGTGTCTGTATTCTGGGGTTTGTAGGAGTGCAAAAACTGCCCTGCTGAGGCACACTCATGGGATGGTTCTGTCCAGGTAAGGGGTTTGTCTCTGGCAATGCGATGCTATTTAGAGGCAGCTTTCAGGCCTGGCCTCATTGAGCTATATGCACTTTAGACTCCCCAGACGCTGACTCACATCTGTCCTGATGAGTGCCTTTGTCCTCTCCCCATAGTCTCTGCTCTGGACCTCTGTGCTCCACCTGTCCCCCAAGACTAGAGATCCCTTTCCTGCGAGGAAACCAGTGCTGTTGCATGGGATTCATCCTGCAGAACTAGCTGTGCAGGGGGAATCCTGCCATCTTTCCTGAGATGTGCTACCAAGAGCAAAAGCACTGAATAGAAGTCTTACTTTATTTCCCTGCCCCTGCCTGAATAAGGAATGAATAAAGACATATCCTGCTGTGTTAGGGGAGTTTCTTTTACTCTTTGGCCTTTTTTTCCACAGCCCAGCCACTTCTGGTGCTGGGTGCCTCTGTCTTTTCTCTGGTGCAGTGATCTTCGAGAGTGAAGTTTGCAAAAGTTCCTTCCAGCATCAGCCCATATAAAATTGTGTGGAGCACAGCAAATGGTGCCTAGCACCTCTGGGATTTGGGATAGAAACCTGCTTGGAGGGGGAGGGTGTTGCAGCTATACTTTTACATTGGTTTCCTCTTTAATGTTTGATTGTATTCTTTCATTCCCCCACCATGTTTATCCACCTGCCTGTGTTGGGTGAACAGCTCTGCTAAATTTCAAGGAGAGAAAACAAAGTGATCGTTTTGTTTCTCTCACTTGCCTAACCTTCCTCTGTGTGCTTACTTTGTGTTCCAGCTGCTTCTGCAAGTCTAGTATGCTTCTGTTTCTAAACCTGGGTTCTTCTTCCTGGTGCCCTGGGCTAAGGGGCTTGGAGTGTTCATCTGTGGCCTCCCATAGCAGAACAGCCTGTAACAGGGTTCACCCCCATCCTCCCAGGTCACGACCACAAGCCTACGCGTGATGGTGCAAGGTCTCCTAGCTCAGTCTGCAGCCTGATTTGTGATGATTTCTCAATAATGGGAAGAGATGATGAAAGCAAAGAAAGATGCACAGATGAGGAGAGATATCTCAGGGCTGCCAGGGCAGCTGTTTGAGATCTTTGAATCAGATGGAGACAGAACTCCACCACCCTCAGCTTCCCCACCCTCAAACAAGCCATCTCCCATGTGCAAAGCAAAACTAGCCCCGCCCCAGCTGTGCCATTTTAGTGAATGGCCTAGTTAATAAATGGCAAATTCCAAGGGTAATCCTGTCAAACCCTTCCTGACATCCCCATTGATAATATTAACCACAAAGTGCTCCCCTGCTCATCTGATTAATACCAGAAGAATTCTACTTGATTAGATCATTACTGAGGGGAAATGTAGGAAAGACAAATATTCCAGGGAAAAATCAGACTTCAGGCAAGGGCAAGGTTGCAAGGGTCCATGGTTCGTAGAGTTTGTCACCTGGTGGAGAGGGGAAGGTTTGTGATAGTCTCTGCTCTCCCACAGCTCTCGCAATAGAATGCACGTCCCAGCCCTTCTTTGCCTACAACTCATTCGTGTCATGTGGATATGAGCAGCTCTAAGCCAAGCAGGTGAAGATGGCTTTGAATCTCAAGTCTTAAGGGCAAAGGCCCTTGTAATTGTTGCCTTGAAAAGTCTGGCAAGGTCAGATTAGTGCAGTTTGGGATCTTGGCATACCACTGAGCATGGAGGAAGGAGCAGTGTTTCTATCTGCACTCCACATTTCTCCTTCCCTGGAAAGGCGGGATAGTAGTTTGGAAGCTAGGTGAGAAATACAGTTTTTGGGGAAAGATAGTGAGCTGCTGCTGTCTTATCCTTTCCAGATCTGTCATTCTTAGTTATCTTATACTGAGATAAGAGCTCCTACTTCTCCGACTGCCTGCAGATTCAGGCAGGCATCACAAGATGCCTTACACATGAGCTTTTAAGTATCTCCCATTCTGCAGGCTTCTAGACATGATGGTGTGTGGGGGCTTTTTTAATGAATGTGAAGATTGTGATATAGGACATGAGCAGTTTTTCATCCCTGTCTTCTGATGGCTTTTCACGTCTGATGTCAACAAGTGGAGAGCTAGTTCTGAGCCCAGCTCCCTTCTTTGCTCGATATCAGAACTGACCTTTTTGTTGTGCTGAATGCTGTTTGTTCCCCTTCCCAGTCAGCAGCCAGACCTATGCATTGAGTATTTTAAAGCCCGGCCATCATGTAACTTGCTGCCAATGTCAGCTTGTGTAAAAACTTGTTGCAGACTATGGTGACTCCTGATGTGGAGCAATTCCTTGGGAGAGGGAGTGTGGTGGAACTGCAGGAGGTAGGCAACTGCTGCTTGATAACTGATCCTGTGGGACAAGGGGGTATAGTTGATAAAAATAATGAAAGGTCATAATGCAGAGTAACTTGGGCATCAATTCCTGTACAAGAAACTAATCCAGTGAAGGACTTCGAGTCCTGATCTGAGAAATCCACAGGGAATTCCCCTCCAAATGTGTTTTATTCCTCTCCTATTTGTTCCTTCCCACACCCCATCCCAGACCACTGATTTTTATACATGCTGTGATTAAGCATGAGGGACTGGATCACACTGGTAAAGCAGGCAGCTGGGGAGGTGAGGTTGCTTACTTTGAAATGTCTTCTCCAGAACCTTTCTGGCTTCAAAATCAGTGTCGGAAATTCACTGGCAGCTGAGTGGGGATTTTCAGTTTTACTGGGCTCTAACTGGGGAAACCAAAATCCCTGAGGAAAAGAAGTGTCCAAGTCTCTGAAGCTCCAGGTCATAGCACCTTTTCAGACCATTTCCCATCTGTCCCTTTAGTGGAAGGCACTGGCCTCAGCTGTTGCTGCTTTCAGCAGCCTGTGTTTTGGAGGGGGCTTCTCAAGTGCAAGTTCACATCATTCTGCCCTGAACAGACAAAGCTCTTTAACGTGCTGAGAAAGCAGACTCTCCACTCCTGGCATTTCTTTATATTCCAGCCCACAGCCATTCCCTTTCTGAGAAACCTAACCACTTTGTCTCCTTTATTCCCTCCCTCTCAGCTCCCTGGACACGTCTACTGCCATGCGATGTCTCTGCCAAGGATTTTGAGCCAAGATATGAGGGAAATGGTTTAACCAGATGTGTGCCCATGCCTGCAACACTGAACTTTGAGATGCTGATGTTTAAAATGCTTGCCGTATCCTCTGCCTCCCAGCAGCAAGGTGAGTAATGGGTGGGACAGCAGCACATCCAGAAAAACACCTCTTTTTCAAGGGGAAGGAGAGGAGGTTATAATTCGACTAAAAATTTGCTCCAGGCTGAAAACTTGGCAAACAAAAGCTTAGCTTAGAAGTGATTTAAAAGGAAACAACAAAAAAGCATAAAATAAATCAGGGCAGTCATTTTGGGTGGAGATGAGGGTCCAGAGCTTAAAGATCATGCTTTAGTGGGGGAGGAGAAGGAACAATCAAGACAAGAGTTGTATTTGGCTCTTAGCCCTACTATAACTAAGCCTTGCAAAGCCACGAGAATAAACCAAATTAATGTCCAGTCCCTGGCCTCTCCCTTCATCCATTTGTCAGAGGAAGGCAAGGCCTTACATACTCTAAAGCAGAGTGGATACAGGTATGGTGGCATTAACTGACTTCATCCTATTGCCACTTTCTAAATACGGATTTCCCTGTATCTTAAATTGTAAAAGCACAGAAAGCTGAGCTTAAACTCAGCTTGCCTAAGACACAGAGAGGGGCATCTGTTGCTTTCAGCATTCTGGATCTCCTCAGGCCCTCTCTTGCTCTGTGCCATACCACACCTGCTGCTCACGATCTGTGTCCTGCTCTGCCTTCAGCATTGCACAGTGCCCCTCTTTCACAAGCTCAAGAGCCGAGCAAGAGGGTGATTACTCCTTGCAGCCCTTACATGGGCCAACTCCTCCGCAGTCCCAGGCTCACAAAGCTAAGGTAGAGGAAGAAGAACTGGTTGACTGCAGAGCAGCAAAGACTACAAACACAGAATATACCTCTGGAAGGAAGGCTTTCCCAGACTATTACCTAATGTGCGCAGCACACACTGTTGGCAGCACAGTTGGCACAGGCCTTAAGAAACAAAGACAAGGCCCAGACAGTTACCATGTCTTTTGTCATCTCCAGACCCCTGGGCCCCTCCAGCCTGTCTGCCCATACATAATTATATTGCAGGCTCCCTTTGTAGTGCTGTCACTGTGTGATATTCCTGATGGCCTGGAGCCTTCACACGTCAATTTAGGGAGGAAAGTGTAATGCTGGCATTTTAGGCAAACCCCTCAGCCTACTGCCTTAATTATCCCATTGGATATGAGGAAAAAGATCTCACAATGAGAGTGGGTTAAGCATTGGAGCAGGTAGTCCAGCAAAGTGTATGAGAGCTTCATCTTTGGAGATACTCTGACCTCAGTTGGATAAGGCCTAGAGCAACCTGCCATAGCTTTGCTATGCACACTTCTAAACCAGCCATCCCCTCAGCTGCCTGATGGAGTGCTTTTGCTGTAGCAGGTACGAAAGAACAAAAGGCAAAATGGATGATCAAAGGCTTGTAAAGGCTCCTTTCTGAAATTTTCCCTCCCCCTGCATGGTTCATACACGTTCAGTTCCATCAGCTTAAATGACACGGGCAGTTGTGGTTTAGATGGGATGTTACCTAATTCTGCTCAGAACAGTCCTTCTTTGAAGAGCACCACAGCTAAAACCTCTCTGGCTTTTTTAACAGCCTTCATAGTTTGCTTTCACATATTTTTGTGTGTGTTCACAAATCCTTCCTTCAAGCACCTCAAGGCTGTCTGAAGAACTTAGTGCTCTCCAGCAGCAGATAGTGCCAGGCTTTGCTTCATTTTAAAGAAATGCACTTTAAATCTATCCTTTTACAAGGCTTAATGAGGCAGGTAGAACCAGCCAATACAGAAACTTTTAGGACTAGGTCTATTTGTTGTTCTCTTACCTGTAGTGGTATACTGCATAATTTGAGATCAGCTTGCCAAAGCATCACCTTTCTCAGTACCTCAGTGGAGTCAACTCTAACATGTCAAGGAAGGTTGTTTAAGAGAGCTTGTTAAAGGGAAAGGAGCCTCAAGTTTGCTCTTACATTTCAGTGCTGATGCTTTCATATATTGTCATTTCTAGGGAAGACTGAAGCCACTGAGCATGGAATCCAGCCCATCTTCTAGTTCCCCAAGTGCAGGAAAAACAGACTGATCTTCTCTCAAGCACTGGCATTTCTAGGGTACACGTTTTCAAGACACCAGCATTCCCAGGAAAGCTGCTTTTTCAAAGGTATGTCATCTCTTGTTTACATTGAAAAAACTGAAAGGGGGAGTGTGTGGAAATTGCCTTTGGCATCAAACCAAATCAGGTGTTTCTTTTTCCTAAACTTCTTTAAGCTTTTTCAAGAGAAAATGAAACTGTAAAAATGACTTAACAAAATGGAGATGGAGGTAATGGCAAGGTACTGACATTGGAGATAAGGTTAAATCCGAGCCCAGCAGAAAAAACATGGCAGTAGAAGTTTAACAAGTTCATTTTATGTGCCACTGTGTCATGCTTCCCTTTGTTGCTCAAGAATGTTGCTTCACTGGTTCCTAGGGTGTGAAGGGGCCATGCTGATGGGAGGATGTGCCCCGCAGACTACGCATGAGCCACTACTGGGCTACCTTTCCATTTGGAAATTGTTGTTTTACTTGTATTACAGTTTTGCTATGGACCAGGAACTGGTCTGAACTTTGTGGTCAGAGGTCTTCTGTACTATGACAGTCTGCAGAGCACTACTGTGTGGCAAAAGGGTGATGAGAGCAGGCAGGCATTCCAACCGAATCAAGGGAAGTTAATATGCCTCTGCAGAAAAGTATTCACAGTGGTCAGGAGGCTTGGAAGGTAACCCATCTCTTGAGGAGTTCAGAACATTAAGCTAAATGTTCTGTCAAATAATGGAGATCCCTCTCACCTTTGATGTCTTCAAAGGAAAGAGGCAGGACAGAGTGCTCATAGACTGTGTTGTGTGTACATAAAGCAAAGCACATAAAACATAAAGCAAAGCACAGGAGGAGCCTGACAGACCTTGTTGGGAAGGTAGAGTGCACTGTGAGTGCATGACAAGCCCTGGCATCTTTACACCTTACCACTACCATCAGTGGCTTGAAGCCAGGATAGGTCAGTGTACACCAACGACTGACATTCTCCCTCCTGCCAGTGTTTGTACACATCCTAAGCTGCTATTGCACAACATGGTGTGAGTGGCACGCTCTGCTCACAAGAGCCCCGAGACTGGAAGAGCCGGCTCCATCTGTCTGTTGGGCAGGACCGTGATGCACTGCCAGAGACACCTGAGCTGCTTGTGTTCCTTTCCCTCCTCCAGTTCCCACCTGCACCCCCATCCCTGAAACAAAGGCTCCTACTAAAAGCAAAGAAGCAGCTATAGCGGAAGATTCCCTAGTTGCTGCCCACATGTCAACTGCTGCTGCTGCAGACTGTGGCTTTTGTGATGACAGCAATGATTCAATTAAATGATTTTTTAATACTTCCTCTTATGGCAGTAAGTCCTTTGTGTGGACACTCTTAAACCAGTTAGAGTGCCTGGGAACTGATCATGTGTAAATTTGCAAAAGGAAAGGAGGCAGAACTCTCTTTCCCTTCTCTTTTTCTGTCTGTTGCCTCTACTTAAAAGCACAGCCAGGCAGCTTGATGATGGTGCCCAGCTTGTCTTTAGCTTTGCCCCTCTGGGATCAGTCTCCTCCACCAACTTGTTCTGCCCTTGGTGATCTTGGAAACTGCTCCAGTGTGTATCTGTATGAGCTCCAAGGCTGTTGTCATAACTGCCCCTTCTACCTATTCTAGCCTAAAAGACACTTTGCTGTAAAGGACCACACTTCACATGTAAATGACTCAGAAGAGCCAAGGTATGACTCCTGTAACAGCTGTAACTCAGACCTTTTTGCACACATACTCTTTTCAGTTGATATAGATGGTGTTAACATTAATGCCTTAACCCTTGAGGAAGCTAGCTAATTTCTAGGTCGACATGACCAGGGAGCTGGCAGAAGTGCAATGCCAGTGTACTTCTGGCTGCTGGTATTCCTGAGTGGAGTACATCTGGGTCTGTGCTTCATCATGGGCTTCCACCCACTGTCTGCCATTCCACCCTCATGCTCTGCTTGTGCCGTGGGCTGTCTTTAATGTTAGGGCTACAAGTTACCAAGCTGCAGTTGTGTGTTGTGATTCTGTCAACCAGAATGCCTAGAAGGGATCAAACTGTCAGCTTGTTACCCTAGCCATGCATGGCTGATGGCCTAGGAAGGCACAGCCACCTTGGTCTGGGAGCTTTGTGTGAGATGTAGCAAAAGTGTGACACCATCACCCTCGCACCCCCCGTTGTTACTGAAACGTGGATCTAACCAGGAAAAGGCTGTGGCAAGTGGACAGGAGAGGAAAAGGGAGGTGGGGTTCAGCCATCACAGCCCAGAGAAAGAAAACCCTGCGCTCATGCTTGCGTCAGTAGCCTGTCTGTGTGCTGACCCCAGCCTCACCTGAGGCTTGGCAAAGCTCGCTTTTGTTCTGTGTTGGCGTTCAGAACCCGGAGTTATCCCACAGCCACTTTGTGACCCATTCTACCCAGACAGCCTGCCCATGATTGCTTCATAAAGCAAGACCCAGGAATCAAAAGCAGGGCATGTTTCCTGAGCAGAGATGGAAAACAGCTGTGCTGGAAAAAAGGAGGGGTTTGCTGGCTGAGCAGTGGAAAATACAGATCAAGGCCTGGTTGTGCAATCTTCCCTGGCTGGCCTTTGGCTGCTATTGTGGCAAGGGGACCAGCTGGAGTTGGCAGGAGGCTGCTGCCAGGCAATGGGGGTAGCAAGAGCCTCTGGTGACAAGGCTAGAAACCTAGAGCTTACTTCTGCGTGTTTTACAGATGCCTGGGAGGCTGATAAGGGCCATCTGGTGATGCTGCCCTCTCCTCTGTCCTGCTGCCAGATCTGTCTGGCCAGTCCCAGGTGGTGTTTGAATGGCCAGGCCCGTTAGTGCAAAGGCACACAGATCTGTAGGGCTACAGAGAAGCAGCATCTGCCCAGGTGTGGAGCTCAGTTCCTGCCTTGTGCTCATAAAGTGCTCCCTGTGCGGCCACAGCCAGGGGATGTGGTTATGTAGTCTGGCCAGGTTCCTGTGTCTGAACCCTCAGTAGGTGCACACCAAACAACTAGACAATGCACACGCATGCTGTGCAGGGAGGCTGACCAGAAAACCTTAGAGTTTTCATCTGCTCTGCCACCACTGTCCTCTGGAATCAAGGAAAGGCTGTGTCATGTCTTTACTAGTGCTGCTTGTTTCAAGTCAGGCTTCTGGAAGTGTTCTTGATTTTTATCAAGTCAAAAATCTCTAACCAATAGTAACTGAACAGACTGAGTCTGAATCCAGAGTCAGCAGGATTCTGTCTGGTTTTAAAACCATTAATTATTGTGTATAAGAAGGAGAGGATGGACAAGAACAGAGAAGAAGAATTAGGTCTTTGCTTCAGAGCCCAGTTATCAAAAAAATGACTGTCCTGCTGAGAGAACCCCACATCTTTTCTTTCCCAGTGCTCTGTAACTGAGCAAGAACTATGGTAAGGAGCAAAATAGAAGGCAGAAGGCAAAGCAAGTAGGCAGGGCCATCAATCACCTCCTAGACTTATACATACCAGCTACATTGGCCTCTCTTCCTAGCACCTGGAACAGAAGAAGACAGTATGATGAATGTTTTTCACTCTATAGTATTGGAGTATGGATGCACTGTAATTGCAGGGAGATCGTGCTTTCCTACAGCTGGCTCAACCTGTGAGCTGAAACATATGGACTCAGAGCTTGCTCTGCAGCAGTTTCCAATAGTGTTCAGGACTAAGACAATACAACTGCAGAGATAAAAAAAACCCAACAAAAACGCCAATCAAACTGACTGCTGCTAGAGAGCCCATGAAAGGAAAGAAGGAAGGTGTGGTGTGGTGACCTCTAGGATAGGAGGGAACTGCAGAACTGAGGCAAAAGCAGTGCCCAGAGGAGATATAGAAGGAAGCAAATTTTGGTCCAAATAGCAAACTTTTTAAGTATTTCTGGCCCTGTATGCCAGGTTGTAGTCCAGGTACCTCAAGGTGAGGGGCAGGATGGGTGTTGGCTTTGGATGCTGGAAGAACACAGTCTTAATGAGTTAAACACTGAGAAACAGTTGGATTCTCAAGGTACAGCTTATGGGAGGCTGCCACTGCACAAGAAAAGAACAAGACAAAGAACAATGAGTTCTGCTGAGGTTAAGGCACCAGCTTTAGCTATTTACAATTTAAGCCAGGGCATGCTAAACTTGGTAGACAGCAAGCTTTGCACAAGTGCACACAAAATCAGTGTGTTTAAACCTGGGCAACTTTGTAGTGCATCCAGACAAAACCCAGACAGATACTTAAAACTGATAGTTGAGAACAGCTTCTGCGTTACTTGCAGATAAAACCTTCAGTCCTTCAGAGTTTATTTTCAATACAGAACTGGATGAAGGCATATTTTAGAAGTAGTTTGCAAAGTGAGGTGCTGGTCTTTTGGCTTTTACTGAAATTATTCTTTAAAAACCTGTCCTTCCCTTGTAGTTTCTTAATGAGGGAACAGACATCAGAGTTCTGATGAAACAAACAAACATTCTGCATCTGTATCTGTTCAGCAAATGAGACCTCAACAGTGGCTGAAATGAAATTTAATTTAAAAAAATTAGAAGTTTTGTTCTAATAGGAAAGTCACAATTTTGATGTAATTATATTCCCTGCAGAAAAGCAAAACCCGAACCTATCATTCAAGGGTTTGACCCTAAGTCTGTTTCCTTTTCAAGAGGGAGAAGAGTAGTGGAGAGAAAGCAAGTGTGGGTTTGGGAGAAAAGAAGTCCTACCAATAAATGGAGCAATGAAAGCAGAGGGAAGAAAGTACAAATTCCCAGGCATTCCAGACATATCTGGTATCCTTTACATCCTGTGCTCTGTGCTTCAGTTGTACATATTTCAGTGTTCTACCGCAGAGGCAGCTGCATTTCAGTTGTGAATTATTATACGAAGAGTTTTGTATAGTTGTCACAGGACCTTTTGAGGTGAAAAGGAGCTGACCACAGCAAAGAAAGTAAAATAGAACATGCAATCTATTAACTATGCTGGAAACCACTTATGCCACAGAGAAATAGGTGCCAGGAAGCAAAAACTTCCAGAAGAAATTAGCAATAAAGGAAAGAAAAAGGTGAAGACAAGTCCCTGGTAGCTGGGGGAAGAGAACAGGCTCATTACCACATCTGAGCTGTTAAAAAACAGCCTCTGGTTTTCTGTAGCTCTTCATCTGTTTTTCTGTTCATTTTTGTCCTTCTCTTTAACCTTGCTGGGTAAAACACATCTCCAAGGACAAATAAAAATGATTTTCTTACCAGCACTGCTGACTGTGCAACCTGTCAGAAAACTGACTAAACTTGAAGCTCCTTCAGTCAGTCACTTTAAAATATAGTCAGCATTGTGTTTATAAAGAAAGGAAGAAGGATCAAAAAGAAATACATGAATTCAGCACCAGGGTTATTTTGATGCATATTAAGGCATTCTGACAGGCTCTGGGAGAAAACAGCAAAACTGTGGTGATGAGTAGTGTGACAAAGGGAAGTGTTGCAGAATACTAGGCTTGGCTCTTGTGTTGTGGTGAAGATGCTTAATTTGTCTCCAGTAAATAGGTATTTTATTGAAGGATCCTTAGATCCAAAAAGATGGCTTGGGAACCAGAGAACAACATTTAGAACCCAGGCCAAGGAAATGTTCATTAATTTTACGCAGGACACACTTAACCTGCCTAAGGAAAAATGTCTGGATCTTAACATTTGAGAGGCTGAGATCTGCAGCGAGTGCTTTTGTCGTTACTTACAGCCATCTCTCCTGGAAGATTTCCCCTTTTTACCTGCACCACAGGTGGATGGAGAACCATAATTCCTTTTAGGAAACTTCTCTGCCCCAGCTGCTTCTCTGCTCTTCAGGGGTGTGCTCAGGAGTCAGACTTACAGTCCAAGTGGACTGAAGGGATTTATGCATCAGCAGGTCCGTCTACTGTCTCTGCCAAACAGTGCTTTCAAACTGTGGACAAGGCAGAGGTAACTGTTCAAAACCAGCCTCAACTTGTGCAGGGTCACAAGAAGAAAGGTGAAATTATCATTTCTCCATTATTCATTGCCTGCACATTTACTGTGAACCAGGCCCATGCAGTTCATCATTTCTGTATATTCTAATGAGCATCAGATTTTGGCTTATGAGCAGATTGCACAGGGGCTTAAAATGAGAAACTGTGTGTGGCTCTCTTGGCTCTGTGTGCATGGGGGGTGTCTGCGTTGTGAAGTAGCTGGTTCAAATCCCTGGGCAAGATAAATGAGGAGAAGACATGGAGAGAATTAGCTATAGGAACAAGGTGAACTCTAGAGCAAAAGATGTAATTTTTCAATCAAGCTTTTAATGAAAAGATCATAAAATAACAGTTTCTCATCACTGTACATTAAGACTGCAAATTTCTGAATGCTGAGA
>JBCJKH010046197.1:55286-78975 GCA_039877255.1 Loriculus beryllinus | reverse complement strand
TTAAGACTGCAAATTTCTGAATGCTGAGATCATATTATAATTTCTGTATTTTTTTATATGACACTTGAGTTGAAGCCACAAACTATGTGTGGCTCTGACCTGAATTCAAGCTCTTGAAGGAAATGAACAGAACATTGCAGCAGGAATGTCGGCCTTTCCCTTGCCCTTCCCTCCCTTCCCCTCCCCAGGAAACATCCAGGGCTCCTCGACTGACTGATAGTTAAGGCTTAAAATTAAAATAAAACAAAGAGAGATTCAACATCCCTTTTTCAGTTTAAGTATTCAAATAAAATGGGGAAAAAATACCCAGCCAGCCAGAACAAGATCCTCTCCTCATAGAAAAGTTATCCCCAGCCAGCTAAACTCCTGTGAAAGATAGAGAACAGTTGTGCGAGGTGCTTTGACTGATAACTTGTGAATGAGAATGTTTGAAACCATCCCATCCTCAGGGGAAACAAGCGCTAGGAATTGTGTCCCCCAACTGCCAACAAATGTAGCATGATGTGTTCTGGTGTAGACCTTCCCTACTGCATTGCACAGGGCTGCTCTGTTCAAAAACACTGATCCATTGATCCCCATGTGTTCAACACTGAGCTTCAAAATACTTAGTAAAATTGGGGAAGGAAGGAAAGAAGAGGATGGTGATAGGAGACTACTGAGCAAAAGATGCGTTTCTAGCTCTAAACTTGTATTTCAGTGTTTCTGAGTCCAGTTAAAACAAGGAAAGCAAAATAAATAGTAGTTCTGTTGTGACACAGGGATTAACTAGGGCTGAAAGAAAGAATCCTTCCTGATCAGGAGGTCCAGCTTACAGTCTTACAGCAGAGCTGGAATTGCCTCACAAGGGACTCCGGATCTTTTCCTTTTACAAGGAAAGCAGTAGATTTAGCAAGTTTAATGGGAAATCATCAAAAGTGAGATTTCCCACTCTGAAAAATACAAAATATGAGGAATGGAAAGAGGCTGAGAATCAGCCACTGCTTGCCTGCTTGGCCCCTGCACTAAAATCAGGACAATAAACTACCATGAGACTTAAAACATTGCAGCAAGCTACTTTCAGCCATTGAAAGTAACCCCCAAATTTTCAAGAACATGGTCAGTTCTGGACTGCAAGGGTAGGCTTATGGAAAAAAGGGGGTTTACAAGAAATGGAGAGACTCTGCTGATGTGGGGCAAATTAATAAGTTTAAACAAAAACTAAGGAAAAAAAAAAAAGCTAGAAGTCTGTTGAATTAAGCCAGAATTACAGCTCAGAGTTCCTTTACATTTTAAACTCTTGCTTAAACAAATGTTTATTCAAACATGCCATCTCAATGATGAGTATTTATGCTGTCTGGGGAGAGCAAGATATTTGCTATGTGGAGCTTCTCAAACCCATTTAAAAACGTAGGAAGGTTTTGTCTTTTTGTTTTCTATTTGCTTTTCCCTTAACTCCAGCACAGCTGATTGGAAAGGTTTCTGAATTTGGCAAATATCCATAAATCAACAAACATCCTTTCTTTATGCTAATTTTTAAGGCTGTAGGAGGTCCATAACTGCTGACTCCACCAATACTGCTGGAATAAGAGGTTTTGTGAAGTACAGCCTGACCCTGGGACTATAAGCATGTCACGCTACAAGGAATCTGATGCTTCAGTATAGTTTGCAAGGCCCATCAGAAGATGGCACAGAGGCTGTTGGGTTTGGCACAAAACTTCCTCTAGGTATCTTAGGCATCAGCTCCCCAATTCTGAGATCCTTATTGCTACCACAGTAAACAGTGAGTGAGGGATGAGGGAGAGTAAAGGAGCCATGTCCTGCCAGGCAGGACAAGAGGCTGGTCTCAGTCACAAGCTGCAATCAGAAACACACAGCTGTTCCCCTGCTGATTTTTACCTTCTCTGGGTTTTGCCAGCACTCACCTCAGAACTGGTTTTGTGTCACTGAGTGCGCTGGATGTTTCCCTGGTCAAGACCCACACTCCTGCTTTTCAGAACTGAAGCGACACGGTAAAATACTGCTAACCCAGACTTTGAACCTGCACTGCTTGAAAACAATGCTTTCCACACACACGAGAGAGAGGAAATAAAAACAAAAAACCAAAACAGGAATCTTAAGAGAGTGACACTGTAAATTGAAACATTTAAATACAGCAAAACATAAATTCCTCTTCTATGCAAAGCTACAAAAGTCCAGTCTTTGTATTGTCTTCACAGGTTATGGTTTATGGCTATGCTGAGAGTCTCTGAGATTCTTTTTTTTTTTTTTTTTCCTTTTTTTTTAATATATTTTTTCCTTTTTTTTTTTTTTTTTTTGAAATCCTGTAGAGAAGACCCTGCGGACACATCTTTGTGTTTGCAACTTTCTGAATTACATTGCAAAACTGTGCATACAGAATCTGAGAAATAAATACATTCATTACTGCACATACATATTGATACAAAAACAACACTGTCAAATAGTGTTTGCACCATCTTTGTTAGATATTAAGACCAGGCAAAATTAATATTTCATTTTCCATCAGCCCCGCCTCAAATCTTTGAGGTGGCTTTGGTGTAGAAGGTAAAAGCTACAATGGGTCAAGACTAATGATGGGGAGCCTTATTTTTAATCCTTTTTTTTTGGCTTTAGCAGTATTTTAGCAAACCACCTTCGCTGCTCATCTTTAAACTGTCCTAACATGCAAATCAAGCTTAGGTTCCCACCTAGAATGCCTTAGGAGTTTTGGTTGGGCTCTTTGGGCATGACTGTGCAGTCTGGAGTGAATCAATCCAGCTGTTAAATTAAGAGGTGGCTCAGATGGTCCCAACAGTACAGCTCAGGCCCCAGCACAGCTCTGAACAGGAGGAGGCAGGTAGGGGCTGTGCTCTTGCCCTCACACCAGACCATTAAAGCTACCCAAGTCAGCGCAGGGAGAGCAGCCACCTCTGCCACAGCCCTGCCCAGAGGGGCCCGTCCGAGTTGTGCGTACTCTTCCATGTCAGCAGCCACAAAGCTTCACAGAAGCTGCATGTCAATAGCTCTTTGGTGTCTTCTGTGAACTTTGTGGCTCCTGCTAATTCCCCCACATGCACAGAGCTGGGCTTTTTTTGCCAGGAATTTGGTTTGGAGGGTTGTTCAGTAAAGGATTGGAAAGCAGCTCAGCCCAGCTCCCCACGGCTAACAGTAAGTAGATGTGCTGGGTACAGCAGCTCCCACCATCTTCTGACAACATCCTTCTCTATCTCTAGAGCATCTTGCGTCTCTCTTTGCCCTCTTGATACCCTCAGACTCCCCTGAGGAAGAGGTAGGCTGGAATGCCATCACAATAGTGCCTGGGTCTCATTCCCAGCAACATCTCTCATGGGTTGAAGACAAAGGAAATAGTATCTCCGTGCCATATTTGTCATTGCCCTGCCTCTCCCTGCCCTCCCAAGCAGCGCTGGAATGCAGGCTGGGACACAGGTCTGCTCCCAAGCTGGGGAGCGCTGCGTAGCCTTCACAGACAAACCAATGGAAAAAGCAAAGATTAATTTTGACTGGCCCCTAGATCTGTTGAGGTCTGAAACTGTAAAAGTTTATGTAAACAATGAGATAAATATATTAGTACTTTTCTGAGCCAAGTGAGGTTCCATACTCATTCAAATGTGCTTTGGTTTAAAAAATAGTTTTGTGAATTTGGGTATGAGCTTCTTTATTCTTTTATACAACTTTTGCTAGTTTATCTTTTTTCCTGTTATTCCGAAAACATTCTGGAACTAAGTAAGTGACTAAAGCATATACTTAAGCTGCCTGGCCTTTTCTTTTTTTTTTTTTAATTTTTGTTTTTTTGTTTGTTTTTAAATTGTTTTATTCCTCTTGAGGCTCTTTGTGTATTTAAAAAAAAAATAAAATTAAAAATAAAAAAAAACCCAAAACAAAAACCAAAAAATGCAGCTCCCTCCCCCCCCACCCTAAAACTCTTAAAATCTTAAATATGAAACTAGTGTTTTGCTTTCTCATTAAAATACAGAAAAATGTTTGATACAATACTATGTCGTACAAATGCAGTTGAGTGTTTAGGCCCCAAGCAGGCCCGAAACAGTCCCTGAAGCTTTGAGTATTATTCATTATTCATTATTACTGTCACAATTTGGAAAATGTTGTTTATACTCAATCTATGGAACACAACTTTACACAGCTACTTGAAAACAAAAGAACAAAAATCTCCTTTTGTACAATACTCTTGCTGTACACAGACTTTATGTCGTATGGTTTAAGTGCTGGGGAGGGGATCAAGTTAAAAAAGAAAGATGCTCTGAAAAATGGTTTTAAAAAAATAGCATTGGGTCCTGAAACGTCAACATGATTCTCAAAGGCTTAAGAAACAAATGATGAGGGAGCCTGGGAGGGGAGAGGCTACATCACCCACACACATGCTTGTAGAAATGGAGTTAAGAGAGGGGGAGCCTGCTGAGGAGCTCACTGCTTCCTCATGCCTTGGGCTGCTCCATGGCTTGGCTCAGTGGGTCACAGCTTGAGCTGCTGTCCCAGGGCTGGCTTCTGCAGACACCCTCCTGCCGCCCCCATCACTGCTGGGCAAACTGCAGGGCCACATGGGAACGGGGGCACCAGCGTCCCAAACCCACAAGCTGCAGCCTGAGCCAGGGTGGGATTCAGCTCAGCAGTAGGGTGGTTGGAGGGAAGGTAAAGGCAAGGTGAAAGTGCCTAGGAACTAATGTTGCACTGCTGTCCCTCAGCCCTGCTGAGACTTGCTCTGAGAAAAAGGTAGATGACAGGGCCCTCCCTGGCCTCCCCAAAGGCTGTTTTGGGGACGTTCTCAGGGGGGTTTGGCAGGGAATCAAGGAAAAAAGAATTCAATATATATTCAAAATGTGGAAGTGCTAAAGACACTGAAGTCACACCTAACCCCCCCAGAAGAAAAGAGCGCATCTCAGCACAGTCAGGAAAAAACACAAATCCATGCTCCCCTCTCACGAGGTCCGGAGCAGACAGACAATGGCACTGGGAGCAGCACCCTGGAGCATGGCAGGAGAGGGGCCAGCGTGTTCCCTGTAACATAACACCAGGCCAAGGCTCAGCCTTTGGGTTCTCTATTGCTTGAAGCCTGGGTTCCAGTTTCCTCAGTTCATTCAATTGACCCAAAAACTTCTTACGGACTAGTCTACCTTAAGAAACAAACAAAAAAACAAACAAACAAAAAACCCCAATAGAAAATGAAGCTTATATTCCTTTGTTTTAGTCAAACATGATCACTTTTTTCTTTCTTTTTTTTTTTTTTTTTCCTTTTTTTTTTTTTTGGTCAAAACTTTAAAAAAATTGGTTTTGTTTCTTTTCTGAAAAAGACGAAGCGTGAGGTCTGGAGAACCTTCCGCAGAGACTGAACTGGTTTGAGTGGGGGAAAAAACCCAAACAGAACAAACAACTGAGAAAACACAAGTGTAAACCTGACTCAATTCAGAAGGGGTGATTCTACTGGCTGTGAATTTTTACCACCACAGTCACGGGAGGCTTGAAATAAGCCATAGCTTTCCACAAGGTCACGCCAACAAAGTCAAGGGGGCCAAGAATTGGTGGGCTAAGTTCTCTGTCTTCTCTCCTAAACCAATAGCAGCTGTTGGCTGTGATGTCTTATGCAGATGTTGTAAGAACATTTTGTTTCTTTTTCTTTTCATTTTTCCTTTTTTTTTTATCCTTTTTTTTCTTTTTTTTTTTCTTTTTTTTTTGTGTGCGTGTGTTAAATTGTCTAAAAGGGAGGATATGAAACACTTTGGTTTGCTTTTTCCTCCTCTCCCCCACCTTATTGCACTCTGGATTCTAGTAAATTATAGGCTGCTATGCCCTCACCCTCTGTCCTGCCAGGTGTTTACAGACTGACCCAGATGTGCTGGGGGAGTGGAAGATGAGGGGGACATTTTCCCCTCCCCATGGGATCCAGATTCAATAAACAAAGCTGGAAAGAGCCCAAAAAGCTCAGAGAAGTTTTCTTCTTTTATCTAAAAGTGACTACAACCAGCCAAGAGACTGCGAGTGAGCCAGTCCAAGCAGCCAGCACAGCCTCTGGCTCAACCTATGTTTTTTGCTTTGTCTTTGGCCAAGCTTTGCTTTAACATTTCTCTAGCTGACTTTTGATGGAAGGACGGGGTGGTAAAAATCCCTTAACTTTAATTTAGCTTCTACTTTTATACATTTAATTACTTACAATAAAAGAAAAAAAAAAGCCTAATCTTTCACTAACCATCTTATTGTTCTCATGAAGTCAAGAGGTAGCAAAGGTAACAAGCCTGTCCACACAGACTCGCTCTTTAGTGAGGGAGGAAAGCTAGAAACATACACACACACACAAAATAAAATAAAAAATAATAAAAAAGTACCTAAGGAACTTGTAGCAAGTCCAGCCTACATCAAACCCCCTCCCCACCCACCCCCCAGAATTAACCTCAGACCTTCCAGTTCAAACATTCACATAAACGTTACAATGGTTTTTCCTTTAATAAAACAAGTACCTCTAAGCAAAGAATATTCATACGAAACTACTAGAAAAGTAAAGACGACCCCCTGCTCACTGAAAGAAATTCCCAGGGCATCCAGGCCCTGTTCAGTCATGGGTAAGGCAGAAGAGGTTTGTGTGTTTTGTGGGAAGGAGGTGGCATGTGGTTAGGTGTGCCAAGGATAAAGATCAAAACCAAAAGAGGAAGGCATGGTGAGGGAGGCATCACTCAAGCTGGTGCACTCCTCGCCTTTGCCAGCCCAGGGGAAGGGTGGTGGGTTCCACCACTGCTATGGCTTTCCCCCAGTGTCTGAAGGGGCTGCCAACTCTGTGAGATGGTCCACAGACACAGCTTCTGCACTTGTGAATGCAAGGCTGTGTTGTTTCACAGCTATTGAGGCCACTGGAAAGGTGTATCTTATTGGATTTTTGGTGGCAAGAAATGCCCCTAATGAGTTTGGGTTTAAGAAAGGAGGCAAGTAGGGTGACAGTAACAGGAAGGAAAGAGGCAGGGAGTGGGGAGCCAGCAGAAGGTTCCCCATGGTCCCCCTCCTACCCGCTCCAGATAATCAGGATGACAATGAAGTCAGTGTGTGCAAAAAGAAGTGGCATTTCTTGCCAGATCACCAGTTTTTGGAAGGAGAGTTGGACTAAATGCATCAGCTTGGCTGTGGACCTTTCTTTTTTTTAAAAAAAGGGAAAAAAGGAACTTTTTTTTTTTTAAATGTTAAAGCTACATTTATTTAGGCCTCCCATGACTGAACAGAGTGTGGGGACTTGCCCCCTTTTTTGTTTGTTTTTTTTTTTCTTTTTTCTTTTTGTTTTTTTTTCTTTTTAAGCAGCAAGTCTACAGAAAGGTAAATCACTGCGGATGGGCTCGAAGCTCATTCTGGAGTCTTTGGCTTATGTGGGAGAGGTATGCATTCGCAGGTGGCTGATCAGATTGCGCTGCTGGGTGAATTTCCCACCACACAGTTGACATTCGTAAGGTTTTTCTCCTGAGTGGACACGCATATGCTCTGTCAGTCGGTACTGCCGGGTAAAGCGCATCCCGCATTCCTCGCAAGCAAAGGGCTTGAGCCCTAAGTGGCTGCGCATGTGCCGTGTCATGGTGCCCCGCTGCGTGAACATCTTGCCGCAGATGTTGCAAGGGAAGGGCCGCGTCAGCCAGTGAGTCTTCTCATGCTGCCGCAGCGTGGCTGGATCCTTGTAGCTCTTCTCACACACTGAACACTTGAAGGGTCGGGATTCCGCGGCGTAGGACTGGTTGGGGTTGGACAAATCCTCGGCTTCATCCTTGCCGCCGTATGTGCCTTCCTCCTTGATGTAAAGGTCTTCCTCGGTGTGCGTCTCCACATGGGCGTTGAGTTGCTCAGAGCTCGGGAAGCCTTTGCCACAGGGGATACAGACATACAGGTTGTCACCGTAGGCCACTGGCTCAAACCCCTCCTGCCGGTAGACGTAGTTGGCACTAGTATGCCCGCCGCTCTCGCTCTCGCTCTGGCCGCTGTCGTCACTGTTCTCCTTGCCGTTTTCCACCTCCTCCTTACACGGGTAGGGTAGGTCTGCGCCGTAGGCCCCGGCCAGACTCCTCTCCACAGACTTGGACAAGGGCCCCAGCAGGATACCATTGGGCAGCCCTTCGCCCTCGTCCCTGTCTTTGCCCCCCTCCTTTCGGTCGAAGGCATTGTCTTTCTTGATCCACTCCTTCTTGCGGGACGAGTGCCGGAGGCCCTTGCGCTGGCTGCTCTCCGTCAGTGAGTGGTGGCACTCTTCGCTCAGATCCATCTCCATGGGGTCGCTGCTGTCCGCCATGCTGTGAGGGGCTCCGACTCCAGACTCGTCGAACGATGAGGCACTGTTGGCTGCAGGGGCTGAGGCAGATTGGGGAGAGCCGTGCTGGCTTTCGCTGTGCTGCGTGTCATCATGGGAGGCTGCAACAGGGAGCGACGGGCTTTTTTTGGACAGGTCGAGGCCTAGCTCCTGGTCCCCAGTGCTCCCATTCGCACTGCCGCTCCCACCACCATTCTTACTGGCTCCCCTGCTTAAGGAGTGACAGTTCTCTTGGTTGGAGCTACTGATGAAGACCTCGTCATCGGAGAGCTTTCCCTTCGACAGCTCTTTCGAGTGCGAGCCCTTCAACCCCTCATTTGACCCTGAATAGCGAGCTTGGATGACCGAAGCAGTGGAAAGTCTCTGACTCCTGGCAGATCTCCCGACACCAAGGCCACCGGCCTTGCCAGCAAAGGACTTGCTGTTCCGCTTCAGCTTCTTTCTGCAGAGAGCTGCCAGGTCGTGCAGTTGGAGGTAGCTTGCTGCGGTGAGGAGAGCATTAAAGTTCTGTTCACCGGGCTGGTCAGTCGTTAAGAGCTTACCAGTATAAATAAAGTCCAAGACCTGCCGGAACACGGTGGGGTTCACCATGTCCGTGTCTAAGTTAATCAGGTTGTCATGCAGGACAAGGGATTTGAAATACATGCTGCTGGCTGCCAGGATGTTCTTATGGGCACGAAACAGGGCATTTTCTACCACAATGATCACATCACAGAGGAAACCTTTGGCTCGTTGCTGGTTCAGCTGCAGTAGCAGTTGTTTGGCATGATTTGGCAGTTCCATCTCCACCTTCTCTTCCTTTCACCTTCACCTTACCACCTGCAAAACAGGAAGATGAGAGGGTGTGAACCTGCTGTTCCCACTCTTAACAAGTTTACATTTAATAGACTGGCTTAACGCAGTTAATGTTAGGCTTGACACTGACTAAGGAGCTCTGGGTATGTTCAGCCCTGCAAGCTGTGATCCTGCTTGGAGTACAGGGAGAATTACTTAATAGAATCGTAGAATCATAGAATCTCACATTAAGCTTTGATTCAGGTCTTTCAAAAAAAATCAGATTTGCAAATATCTCTTTACAGAAGCAGCCGTCATTGGCTGGAATTACTATTCAAAAGATACCAGCAGGAACACAATAGTTAGGTACAGGGGAAAGCTGTTTCTCTCTCTTGACACAAATCTGAAAGGAGGATGAAGAGCAAGAAAAAAGAAGGAAGAAAAAAGCAGCATGTACTTCACTGCCATTTGCATATCTGAGGATGTAAAATAATTCGCGTAAGCTGCAGCTTCCCTGCTTTAACATGTAGTTTGATTCTTGGCTCTTACATGTTGAAATCCTACAGCAGCCAGCTGCTCCGGAGTTGAGAAAATGACATGTTGCAACTAAATCCATTGAAGATGGAATTAATCACACCAAGGTGTGAATGGGGAATCTCCTTAAGCGTGTAAAAGGCTGTCTTAAAAACCACCCTCCTGGCAATATCCATATCCCAAATCCATTGACATGAAGGGCTAGAATCAACCCTGAACTGGCTGCAGTTCAGGATGCTGAGCTAGCTAAATGCCACCAAATGTCTTCAGCAATCTGAAACTGATTTCTTAAGTTAATTCTGCCTTGCCTTTAGGTTTGAAGGAATTTTCTTCAAACTGAGAAGAGTAAGTAACTAACACAAGTCACAGTCCCTCTACCCTGAAGTGCTGGGAAGAGGGGAAAATTGTGGTTACCTCTGTGTAGTGCATGTATTTCACAAACAATATTCACAATGTATTTTAAGATACTTATATTGATTTTCTCAGTAGCATGGACTGTAGGAAATGCCTAGTTTGAGGCATATCAGAACTATTAGCAATTGCATGCGTGGCAGACACTACAGCACATAAAAAACAGAATTTAAATCTGAGGCTGCATTCAGGAATCCAACATAAAATTTTATTTTTGGTTCTGTTTGAAAGAGCCACCTACTACTTGTAATGGGCATTTATCTGTTAAGAGTGATTTCAAATAGTCTCTGGACTTCAAATATAGGAATTAAATACCAAACATACAACAGCCACATTTAGCCTTCCACCTCCTTCTTTCCCTAGTTTATCCTGTTATTGAAACAGATTTCTCTTACTGAAGGAGCAGGCCACAAGTGCATAGAAATGAAGAGCTTAAATTTTCTCTTAAAATCATAATCAGTTAATGTGTTTATTGCTTGTGAGTCCCATTGCCCCATTCTGTCCCATCACATTCCAAATGATGAAGCATTAAACTTCCCTCTGCGTCAAGTACATACACAAGAAAAATAAGGAGCAATGCTATCAGTATTAAAAATAATGTCAGACCTGATTCTTACTAACTGGTGATAATAGGAAGATTTCATTTGGCAGAAATGTGGTAAATTTACATCATCCATTTCTGCACAACAAAAAGATTTTGCTTTCTGAAAAAAAGCTATGGAAAGGTAAAGGAATATAGTTTTTCCTCCAGCATTGCTCCCTGACTAGCCTGGTACTTACACTTCTTCCAGCAGATCAGATCTGCCAAGCACATGCCTCCCTTCCTCCACAGGACACATTCCTTCACTTTGTTGTCTGGTCAGCCTGGTACTTGGTTATACATTTGGTAGCCCCTGTTCAGTGCACCAGCACCTAATTCAGCATCCACACAGATCTCAGTGGCTCATTGCCTTGACCCACAGCTGAAATGGCTGCTCTGCTTTTGTGTTCTGTATTGTATCAGCAGTGGATGGCAACCCAAGAAGACGGTGGATTCACCACTGTGCCTTCGTACACATTAATGCTGTTCCCAGAGATGGATGGCTTTAGAAAGGGTAGCAGCCGACAGGAGGAACTGCAGGCTTGCCATGGTGCTGCCAGCTATTGCTTCTTCATTTGTAGTGTTTCTGTCATAAAAACTCATCCTGCAGCATCCCAAAACCATGATAGAGACAGGGATTACCACCAGCAGTGTCGAGCACTTTAAAAACAAGTTTTACTGTAATGGGTTACATCAGAGTTGCAGCACGCAGGCAATGTGTCTGGTTCTAGTGGCTTGCTTCCAGAATTGCTGATTAAGAGGAAGGAGCAACAGCACAGAGGCACCAAATACCCACTTTTATCTAGCCAGGCCAGTAAAAGCACTTGCTTCTGGGTCACCGAGATATATTGATAAGGAAGGACAAAAACATGGCCTGTAACATAACACAGCATCTATATATACACAACTGCATCCTGCTCGAGAATAGCACGAGACAGCCTACTCCTACACTATTTTCACTACAAACATAATGGTGGCTTTTCCATGCATATAACACACAAAATCCCTGGATACGATTTTTATGTGCTCCATAAAGTACAAATATGGTAAAGGAAAGGAAACAGCACAGCCAATATTTTTTCCTAAACAGACTAATAAAAAAAGAAAAGTGTGTTGCTGAAGTAAAAGCGAGCTTATTTCCCATTCATGTGGTACTTGAAGCAGAGGTCTAAAAACCTCTGTGTATGTACTTGTGTAAGTCTTTGTAAAGAGTAAAGACTTGCTGCAGCTACTAACAGAAAATATGGTTACATTTTCATTTCTTTTTTCTTTCTTTCTGCCTTAAATGATATTGAGAACAGGTAATAAGCCTGTAGGGAAAGCCCTGGAAACAGGGGTAGAATTTTAAGTCTGCTTTTTAGTGACCTTCATGAGGAAAATAATATTATTAAACCTCAGTACATTCTGTTGCATAAAAATTAGCATAGTACAAGTTGTTTAAATTACTTCTATTTATCTCACATGTCAAATTGTACAGAAGTATTCATGTTCAGTAGCACCTAAGTGTGAGGTTGGTTATTACCTTTAGTAGATTTTAAAAGCAGTGGTCAGGTTTAAGCATTGTAACACTGCCTATCAAATTTGCATTTGCCAGCTGAAGTCTATCGTGGATTTAGCAATCCCAACAAAATGAATGTGATGGGAAAAGGCAGAAAAACCTTCAGCCATGTTTAGAGCCCCATGGTTAAAATTTTGCCAGGGTTGCCCATCGAGGGCTTTGCCCAGGGCAGAGAACACACCTCTGACTGACTGACAGAAGCTTTACAGCATTGACCTGGCTTGTGTGTCTTGTGCAGTCCTCAACAAAACTAAATTCATTCCAAGTATTTTCCAGAGCTAACTAGTTACAAACCCTTCTTTAATCCACTTCAGAGGTGAGGGAAGAGGGGTGCTGGAAAACTTGTTAGCAAAAGAGAAGCAGGCATTATTCCTTAATCTATGGCAATCCTAAAACCTCACTTCTAGCTGGAAACATGGGACCAGACACAACTACAAGGTGAAGTTCAGTATAAAAGTTAGCAGATCTTCCCAAACAAATGGCAGATACAGCCTTGCAAAGGCCTTGCTATCCATCAGTTTGCAGTTGGCGCTTAACAAACCCTGAGCATTTGGAGAACATCACTACCACACCAATAATGACAACAAAAGCTCCCCAAAGCCCTGAAAAAATCACAGTGGTTTGTATTTCTTGTATTTCAGTGTCATTTGTAAGAACCCTTCCTTTTCTGTTCTCTGCAGAAAGACAGAAAAAAAACATATTCCTACTTCAGGGGAGCCCTGCCTTAGGAAAGGCTCAGATGCATTTCTAGTAAAAAACCTAAAGCCCAAGAGTATGTAGCTGTCTCACTGGGGCCAAGTCTTTTTAACACTGAATTTGGTGTGCAGAATTTCACTCCTTGGCATTTAAAACAGGATCACAGAAGGCTCTGGACAAACAGCATTAGAGATGGCCTGTTTTCAGATTCAGATTGCTTCCCAGGCATTCAAGACAGATTTCAGAGCAATGAACCTGCTCGAATATTCTTGTGCAAGTAGGGAATGAAGCAAGATTGAGGCTCCCACTACCTCCACCATATCCATGACACTGAGACACACAGCACATGCAAAGACATGAAAAATACAGGGCACAAATCACAGAATACAGTAATGCTGCAAGCAGATGCCACACATCAAACAAAGCTTTGCAAGCTAGGAGCCAACAGCATCTTCATAAGCTTATTGCCCAAGGAGGTGGGTAACTGACAGCTGCTGTGCCCAGCCTGGGGCACACTGGGATCCTGTGGGCATGAAGATTGTGCAGAACACACAGACTGCTCCAGGAGCTGAGCTGCTCTCACTACAAAGCAGGAAAAACTTCATTTTCTCTCAATTTCCACAAAGACTCTGGGCATCACAGAGTATTACATTGCCGAAGTACAGGAGACAGGAGTCCCTTCACCCTTTTAAATAGTAAAAAAATCTACATATTCACTGCAGATCTGATTTTCTTTAATATCACTAAATCTTTTCCTAAAAGGAATTGCTGAGTGAATGCTAAATACGTTATCTTAGCAACCTCTGGCAGGAGATGCTATTTGATTTCATCTCTGAGTTATAGATTGCAGCATATGAATATTGTTTACCTTTTAAGAAGCAACACCAGTGAAGCAAAGAATCAATCAAAAACAGATCTAAGGAATCACTCATTTCACGTAGAGGATTTGTGGATGGATGAGAAGATTAGACACCGAGCACCTGAACAGTGAACTAACAGTACTGCAGATAAAAACCAACAAACAGATTAGATGTGATGTATCACATTAGATGCTGTTAAAGCATTAGCCTACTGTGCATGTTATGATATACCTAGGACAAGATAGTGGCCTGCTTACTTATTTCTCCACCTTCCCAAGCAGTTGTGCTGTGCTGAGCAGACACTGCAGCAGTGAGTGTGGGGAAAAACAAGACAAAATTAAATCAGTTCTTTCCTACATTGCTCTTTCCCACCAATTTACTTCGGACATTAAAAATGCTGTGTCCAATTGCTATGGGACCTGGGTGAAACTGAAACAGGTGACTTCTGCACTCTTCAGTTTCAGATGAGCTAACTTCTTCGCTGCTTGAGGACCCCACTGGGAAGACAGCTTTCCTGTTGCTCTTTGGCTCATCTGATCTTTCTCTCCCCACATCCCAACAGAACCTATTTCCAGGACTCTGCAACCTCTCAGTGAAGTGGGCTTCCCCCCAGGAGCTGCAGTAGTCCAGTCATTAGCCCATGCCTTTTAAAGGTATTCACATTCCAAAGCAGCAGAGGCATGGCGAGGAATGCAGAGACTATGTTAGCCCAAATGGTTCCCTATCCCCAGTCCCTGTGAGCAGGCAGATGGCAGAACTCGGAAACAGAGGCAAGAACATGCATTTTCATCATTGGCAGTGGAGCAGCGAAAGTTCTGTGGTGTGGGCTCAAGCAGAAAACAGGATGCAGCACCCTTGTTCTTCTCACCAGAAGAACTCACTTCAAAATAGGTAAGACCAACATGTCAAGTTACTCAGGGAGAGGTCTGCAGAGCTGGGGAAGGGAGAAGAAGCGACATGCAGGACAGAGCAGGATGTGCAGTTGATGTTGCAGGTTTGGACATGGAAAGAAGGAGAATGGAGCATCTTTTCACAGAGGATGCTAATCAGCAAACTTAAAAGTGGCCATTGTGTAGTTTGTTACATTCCAATTAGTGCCAGGCAGAACTTCCCTCCCAGCTCCCTGAAGCAGCTCTAGCAGGGACTGCTGCAGAAACAGTATGGCCTTGCTTATGGACACAAGCACCCCGTGGGTACTTCTGTGCAGCAGCACCTGGACATTAGGTAC
The DNA here is from genome assembly GCA_039877255.1 of Loriculus beryllinus. Taxonomy (NCBI): domain Eukaryota; kingdom Metazoa; phylum Chordata; class Aves; order Psittaciformes; family Psittacidae; genus Loriculus; species Loriculus beryllinus. The sequence goes on along the minus strand of JBCJKH010046197.1, from coordinate 64,053 downwards.
GTGGGCAATACATGCTCAACTGCTACCAGCTCCTGGCCCAAAAAGGAGAGAAGTAAAAGAGTCAGATGATTTCCCAGTCCCTTCTCTTTCCTGTTCTAGAATAACAAGGAGAGCCTAACATGGCTAGGCCATTCTCTACTGCATGGCAAACTGCCCAGAGAAGGGGAATCTCCATGGGTGAAAAGGGTAAGGGCCCTGTGTGCACGAAAGCACTAACATCAGGAGAGCAAGTGATTTCTAGTCAGTGCAAGGCTGCAGCAAAGCAGGAACACCTTGCTATACAAGCTGAGACTATGAGCAGTAGGAATGCAGATTAACCACTTGGTTGCCGCTTACCATGCCAGGTACATTGGGCTAAAGGCACCTCCATCCAGTGCTGCCCGACGTGCCAGGTACATCCCATGATGTTCCATTGAAATCACAACAGGCCATCAATAGAACGTGGCTGCACAGATGCAGAATGGAGAACCAGCAGGGACGCTGTTAAATGCAATTGAAAAACTGCAATCAAAATTGAAAGGTACATTTTAAAACGGCCACCTGCCTTATATATGTAACTACCAGAACAACCTCCCCTCCACCCAGCTCCCCAGCACTGCTGAACTGTGACAGAAACACAGCAAAAGGCCTCTGCAAGTTTCTTGATGACTCTGGCCACCTCCAGTCAGGGCTCCCAACAGCACTGAGCTTCAGGGGGACCAGTCCGTGTGTATCCAAGAACACCAGATCCCAGGATGTCTGCACCAGCTTCCTTCTGCCTGGAAATTCAGGCAACTAAATATCACCATTTAGAAATGCCTCTACAAGAAACCCCTGGCACCAGAGCTTCATGGTCTCATTCCCCACATAGTAAAGGCAATGGAAGGAACACTTCAATACTGATAATCTGTGTTGTCCCGATTTCCCAGTCCCCCTTCCCAAGCCTTCAGAATCCTGTTCTTCTAGAGATGTTATGGCATTGAGACAGGCTTTTGTTACATCTGTGGGCAAGACGAGAAAAGAAAATAGTGTGTATCTTCTAGTTATAACGATGCTTCACTGCTAATTTAATGTAGGTTCTTGGAGACTGGAGATCAAGTTGATTCATGGGGAACTGCAGGTGGTATAACAGTTGCAAAGCTTAGATCTGTAATTTCACCCTTCCCTGTCCAAAAGAAAAAGCAACATCTTCTTTTCCATGTCAGGGAAAAGCACATCCCACAGATACCCTAGGCTTGGCAAGCTGAATGTATCCTCTGCAGTGCCTATACTCCTTTCCCCAGAGTTCCTGTAATCAACTCCAGGCAGTCTCATGATAGATGCTAAGGACTGGTCCTTCTCTACAGGTGATGCTGCCCCAATCGGGAAAAAAAATAAGACAACAAACCTACAACACAAAAAGCAGAACAGAAACAACCCTGCAGCCTCATAGGGCTTTAAAATAGGGTTTTAGACCTTCATAGTGAAGTGAAACTTCAGCATAGCTCTTGTCACATTGATGGCTGCATGTCTCTAGCTGTGCTATTAGAGATAGAAATCTTACATTTAAAACATTACAAGAATATTGATTATTATTTCAACCTTAAAAGGTAAGAGGCCAAATGAAGAAGACTTACAGTAATTAATGTAGCTGGACGAGAGAGAACATAAAGGAGGACACTGGCCTGGGAAATAGAAAGTGTCTTTGTGAAAAGGACACTGAATCTAAGGAGATAGTTCTTCATTCATTCTGGACATTTGCTGGGCTCAAGCCCAGGACAGTGTTCCCATCATTCCCACCTGCATTCTTATCCCCACAATTCTGTAACTAAATCCTTTTCACACTGAACTAATAGGTCTTTTGTATTCAGATTGCCCTGTTTTGACTGCTATAGACTGAAGATTTTTAAATCTTGTCAGTACAATGAAGAAGTGAAATGTAAGCGTTTGCTTACTGACCTGGGCTATGCTGAGCCAAGAGCATTTGCTGAACCAGTCTGAACGGACAACTGCCAGCATGAACAGACCAAACACGTTTAGATAGCATGCAGTTTTAAACATCAGGGCCAGAGCCCCAGGGATTTGGAGCTCTCCCCTCCCCAAGAGATCACAAGCAGCATACTGCTGGCTGCATCTGCCAGCATCAGGACTGCAAAACACTCAGCAATACCAGTAATGCTCAGTTTAGGAAAGGCCGAATGCTACATAAAGATATTTCTTGAACAGCAGCTCAAACACAGACTTACACCCAGATTACAGCAATTGGCTTCTTGCTTCTGTGAAGTAAGAAGCTCTTCTCCATAGTTTTGTTTCCCCTCTAGGGCAGAGATTAGCAGAGAACTGCTTAAAACAAAGGTGTTTCCTACTGTTGGAACATCACACTGCAGTCAAAAATGAAGCTTCCTGCCAATTGCTAAACAGAACCTTTGTATATTATACATCTATTTTTACTGCTGATATGAAGGAGGAGCCTATGACTACCCAAACCCTTCAGTGGGAGGAGAAGAGGAGAGGCATGGACATTGCAGATCTTGTCAGGCAGAGCCAGGCACTAAAAATTCCTGCATATCTGCAGAGCACAGCTGATCTCAGGAACACAGCAGTAGCACAAAACAAATAAAGCCTCAGAAACTAATGAGCAGCAATAGATGTTGGGCTCTTCTGCAGCCCTGCAACAACTGAGCAAGCTCAGTCCCAACTGTACCTGCATTGCAAATAGGAAAAGCAGTTCTGATGTCCCATGCTAATCTAATGACTCCTTATTGCACTAAAATACCCACATATTCAGTGGGGTAGCTCAGCCCACATAGGAGGAAGGATACCCTCCGCCCATCCAGCAGTTAAGGCTCCTTTGGTATGCAAAATTCCTCAGTTTCCCAGGTACCTTTGAACCTTGATGTACAGAATTTTCCCTTTACAATGCAAGAATTTAGGACATGACTGAAGGATTGTTGCTACCTCCCAGCTAATCCTAGAGAGTGTTAGGGAGAATCAACAACTCTATGAATTACATGGAGTGACAAGATGCTTCTGGTCCTAAAAGCCTGGGCCCTGTATTTCAGTATGGTAGGCACAGTTGGCAGCCAGGGCACAGGATGGCAGCTTCATGCTGAGCATTGCTGTAGGGCAAGAGCACGTGGCATGGCACAAAAAAAGGAATGTGCTGACCCTCCAGGTCATGGACATGGGTAGTTACAGCCTTGGACCAAAATGTCATCTCTCTCACCACATGCCAGATACCAGTAAGCACAAGAACAAACTCTGCTGTCTCGTTTTCTTACACAAGATCAAGTCTCACTCCTTTATCACATCTGTACCTATGGATGCAGCAGAAACAGTTCTTCTTAATATAAATAAACAATGCCTTAAATACAGCACCTTTTGCACTTTATTCACATTTTTTCCCCCAAGAACTGACCCTGTACTCAGCTCTGTACTTCTCAGAGAAGTCTTTGTGTCTAAGCTTCACTTCAGTAAAGTCTTTCAAGCAAACCCCTGTTTAAGAGTTGGTCCTGGCAGTATCAAGACTCTACTGCCTGCCAAACATCCCTCCAAATCGGATGCATAACTGACCACTCAACCTTTATAGGTTTGGTTCTTTGCAACCACCAAGAAGTGTTTCTGCAGCTCTGAGCCTGGCAAATGAGAAGATGCCAGAAAGCCAGTATTGCTTGATGAAGCACAAGGCCTAATAGACTCAAAGGTTTGCAGACTGTGCTGGGCGTTGCACCCAAATCTATCTGAACTGAAGATAACCTAAGGGGAAAACAGGGTATACTCATTTTCAAAGTTCTTCATTTCCTTGGCTGCCTCTCCTCAGCCACGACGTCTCATTTTGACTGTTTTATGCCTCTGTCATCTTTTCACTTGAGAATACAGACTTTCTTTAAACTCGGCTCACAGGCTGCGAGGAGGTCACACTACACTTCCAAAATCCACCTCTTCCCAGCAAGGCTCCCATCCTGCCATCTGTATTCTGCAGCACTGCACAAGAGTGGTCCAGGGCTGCAGATACCTTGTGCATTCAGCCAGCCCCTCTGTCAGGTTCTCTCAGCTTTGGGGACTGCACCCCACCAAGGCCATGGGGTGTTGAAAACATTGCTATAATCCAAAGCACAGGATCTTCCTCCTTCCCTTCCCTAGACATTGTCATTGTCAAGGATTTTCTGGCAGTCCTCGAAACACACAAATTATAGGTTCTTGTCATGAATCAAGACTTAAAACATCTCTCCATTTAAAAAAAGCAGAAGGGGAAGAGTAAGGCAGAGGGGAAGGTGCTTCTGCCTAAGACTGGTTTTGAAAAGGAGATTGGCAGCCTATGCATGTGCTTTACCCTGTAATCTGAAAGCTCCTCAGGACAGGACCCCTCGAAGCATTTTCTACTGAACCATACACACACCCCACAGCAAAAGAACCAGCGGCTCCCCGCATCCGTTCCAGTCTGCTCAGCTTCTCCTAAATCAACACTGCCAGAAGGCAAGACAGCCCTATAACAAATTAGCACCACTCAGAGTTTGTTGAAGTTGCTGTTCCATTGTTTGTTTATTTAAAACACACACACCTCCCAAACTTGCTCTCTGCTGCCATCACCCAAAACCCAGATTTGTAGTCTCAGAGAGAGGCAAGCAACGGGCAGTGGATTAAATCCATGCAGAGCAACAGTCACCACACTGGGACTCTGCTTGGGTTTTGCTCTTTCCCTACAAGCAGAACAAAAGAATGCCCAGACTTTTCTAGCCTGGAAGATCAAGGTGTTGAAATCCTGATTTGGGTACTTGACTAGGAAAGTGTCGTTAAAAAGAAAGAGCCACAGGCTTGAAAGGACCCAGCACTAATAAAACTCCTAGTGTTAATGCTATTTATGAACATCCAAGGGATAATCTGCACCTCTTATCAGCCCATGAGATTATAAAACCTTTAAAATAGGAAACATGTCTTACTTCATAAAGCACTGCATACGTTTACAAAGCACAATATTAGCAGTAATAAATAACTGTCAAAAGTCAGGCAAAGAGGTGGCTGTAAAACCTGAAAAGATGCTGCCATTCCCATTTCATTCTGAGCTCTGTCTGGTAACACTGTGGGTTGACAGGTTGTTCCCACTCGGTTTACTCTTACACACCAATCTGGTTTTTACTTCAAAAGATCCTTTGGGAAATGTGCTACGCTTTTATTTACACTGGAGAAACTAATATTTTTATCGTGAGGTGATCACGACAGGGGTGATTTTAAAGAGCTGTAGTAGATTCTTATCCTTCCATCAAGTACAGTCTAATTTGCCAGCATGTGTCAGTGTGGCAGCAATGATTCCTTTACACAGCATTTCTATCTGTAGGCACTTAATGTATACAGAGCACCCTGCTATCTGAGTAGTTGCTCACCAGTTGCATCATGTAGCCTGTAGATACAGCTTCTCTTTCATTTCTCTTGGTTTATATGACATTAAGCTCTTGGCTGCTGCAGGCATAGTTGACAGTAAAGTCAACATCATCATCTCAAACCCTTACATGCACTCACTTTTTATTTTTTTCATTTTTTGAGAAATATTTCTGGTTTATGAATGCTCTAAATGTTTGTGTCTTGTGGCTGCTGGGTCATGTGCTGGCAGATAGTTCATCATCCAAAGCATCTCTGCTAGCCTGGGTTGAGCACAGTTTGGGTTTCCTGACAGATGAACAGTAGATAGCACAGTCACCTCCACCAGCCTAACGATGATTAAGGAAATGACTATGAAAATAGAGACCTTTGCATACCAGAACAATTACAGTTTTATTCTTCTGATAACCCATGGCTTATCAAGTGTTTAAATACTCAAGCTTAAGAAGCTACTCACTTTACATTTGTCACCTAAGGAAATTGCTAAAGCAGTTTGAGCATTTAGTTCCTGTCAGAAAAAAGCCTCAAAGAGCACAGCAGAATAGATCACCCTCCTTTCAGGGCTATTAAAACCATCTCATTGGTAATTATTCTCCTCAAGATGGGTGTGGGGGAGTGAAAAGCTGGAGCAGATTCTATTTATAGAAGATAACCTTGGGAAAAACTGGAGTTACCAGAGAAACAGGCATGAGGGGTGAAGTTGTGACAGCACTGAAACTAGCAGGAGACACAGGTGTACCAGGTGTCTGTGCCAGAGAGCTCCAAAAACACTGTGGCTGCTCCTCCTGCAAGATTCAGGCTTGGCTGGCAGGTTACATAGGCTCAGGTGAGAATTCACATATTTAAAAGCTTGAGCAAGAGTTAACTCCCCACACATGCTAGAAAGCTATTTAGAAGTTTTCTGGATCACTTCCCATAGAGCTCTCCCCTCTCGACAAGGAGGGTGGTTACATCAAAACCAAAAATCCCAAACGGAACCGAAACAGAGAAACCAAAACGGCCAGAGAGACTGAAACCTCCCTTGCACAGAGGAGACAACTCAGTTGTTTCATAGGTACATAAACAGGATCAGAGCCTGGCCAAAGGAGTAATAAATATACAAGCTACTGCTAGCAGCCACAACAAACACTGATACTACACCTTGGACTGGAAGGAAAACATCACTATCACTTCCCGCAGTTAATATATATATATATATATATAATATAAATATGTACCACCCACTAATATAGCAGCACCAAGAGACTCTCAGAAGATGCAAAAGCGTGTTTAGTGAGAATATGTTTGGACTAAAACCTCTCTCTTAGCATTGTGCATTCCCAAACACCTGTAGCTGGTATCAAACTGCTTTCGGAAGCTGGCCCTTGGCCACACATTATTTAGATATATGCAATTCTGTCATAGAGAAGGACTGAATAAATTGTAGTTCTGTTATGCTACAGTGCATATGCTCCAAAACACACACATTCTGAGGCTCATGAACCCAACAAGAGAGACACCTCATTAGCCACAGAGATGTTCTGATGCCATCCAGCTTTCTCTGACCCATCCGGTCAGTCCATTTAGGGTTAGTCTTTTCCATTCTCCAGGCTTTTTCTTGGCAAGCACCTCACTCAGTATGTTTTAACAGCAGGAAAACCATCCCAAAATCCAGACATCAAACAACAGTAAATAGATCTAAGTAAGTGGCATAGGTGGCATCCTTCTTATCATAAGGTATCTATCACTGTGGATGCTAACATGGCTTTCAAATGCCTCCTTTCTCTGCTACCTCAGTGTAGGAAGCCTGACAATAATCCCAAATCCTCAGACTCCTCCAGAACCAGGCACTGCACACAGATCCATTCCAGGCAATTAAAGTCTTACAACACAGCATGTAATGTGAAAGCCCATTTAATCTTGTGCAGGCAAGAAATAGCAGGGACCTGCCTGTAGAAAAACTTAGAAGTATCCAGTAATTCATCAAATTGATTTAATATAGCCAGCTGCATGTGAGAGTGCTAGCCTAGGCAGAGATAGCCCCAGTAGTATGTGTTTGCTTACAAATGGGCAAGGGGCCTTGGCACAGCTACTGCAGCCTTTGCAAAAGTTGGTTTTGACAAGTTGGGAGAGGACTTGGATTTTCCAGCTGCTCCCTAAGCAGGAGGTAATTCAGCAAACACACCCAAGACCTGCAGCAGACAGCACTCCATAATTTGTCTTCATTATGTTCTGATTTTCACACAACTTTCTATTATTTGCAATAAGCAGAAAAAGCAATGATGAAATTTTTCATGTTTCTAAAAGCAGAGGAAAGGTCAGGACACACTGCTACATGTAATTTGCTCCTCTAGCAGGAGCCTTTGAGAGTGCTGGGCCAGGGTTTACTGTTCACATTTTCCCTGTTATTCTTGAGCCAACAAATCAAGTAGTGGTGTCAGGTTCAAAACAAAAGGTGTATTGGAAGGGGAGTTACTGTGTTTGGTTTTTTAGAGACAGTTATTCATAACAAATAGTGAATTGCTGAGAAAATAAATACTGCTTTGCCATCTTGCAGCTATTACTTATTTCCCTCAGAAGGAACTGGGTCACTGAGAGACATGCAAAGCTTTAGACAGGACTAACAATTGTGCTAAAGCTTATTGAGGTGCCGCAAATGAGTGACAGGTTTGAGTCTTTCAGTGGGATGAACAGCACAGTAAAAATTCTTAGTCATGCTAGCAGTCTTCAGGTGTATTTTTTCTTTTATAAAAGACAAAAGTACGGTTGTTAGAAGATAGTGTAAATTACACCAGGACTCCAGAGCAGGGTCTCAACTCTGGCCATCTGCCATGTGAAAGAAAGGATGGTTGTTACAACCCAGTTTTTTAACTTCATTTTTGTTTTCCTGGGAAGTGTGAAAAAGCTTTTTTCCTCATTTGGTTTTTCATTGATCTTATTATTTAAAGGACTTAGAGAGGAATCTAAAAATCTGCAGAAGGGTTTGTTGAGGGAGGGATTAGAAAGAGAAAAGCCTCATAAAACCAACCCACCCCCTCCAAACATGGGGTTTGTTCTTCTACTGCACATAGAATCACAGAACCATTTAGGTTGGAAAAGGCTCTTTAAGATCACTGTTCAGCTGTTAACCCACCACTGCCAAGTGCACCACTAAACCATGTGGTACCTACCTGCCACATCCACACATCTTTTAAATACCTCCAGGGATGGCAATACACCCACTTCCCTGAGCAGCCTGTTCCAATGCTTGACAACCCTTCTGGTGAAGAATATTTCCCTAATATCCAGTCTAAACCTCCTGTGGCACAACTTGAGGCCATTTCCTCTTGTCCTATTGCTTTTCACTTGACAGAAGAAACCAACACCCACCTTGCTATAGCCTCCTTTAGGTACTTGTAGAGAGCGATAAGGACCCCCTGAGCCTCCTTTTCTCCAGTTTAAACAACCTCAATTC
>JBCJKH010046197.1:0-55186 GCA_039877255.1 Loriculus beryllinus | reverse complement strand
TTACACCCCCAGGTCCTTTCCTGCCCAGCAGCTTTCCAGCCACTGTTGCCCAAAACTGTAGCATTGCATGGGGTTGTCTGACCCCAGTGCAGGACCCAGCACTGACCCTTGTTGAACCTCACACAGTTGGCCTCAGCCCATCCATCTAGGCTGTCCAGATCCCTCTGCAGAGCCTTCCTGCCCTCCAGCAGATCAACACTGCCACCCTACTTGGTGTCCTCTGTAAACTTACTGAGAGTGTGCTTGATCCCCTTGTCCAGATCACTGATAAAGACATGCACACTGATGCCTCTTTGCCTCCCCATGAGAAATCTAAGAGATCTGACATAAAAGGCCAGAAGGACATTGTACTCGGTTGGACATACGATGGAGTAGTACTGGGAAGCAAAGAAGCAGCTGAAACTACATGGGAATAACAACAACATTCACAGAAGTTCCCCTTGGATACATGTCAGCATGTGGGAATGATGGATTAAGACTGAGTATTTGCATTTCCCTGTCAGATGCCAAGATATCAAAGCTGGCACTATAAGGTGTTCTGGCGTTCCTTGAAGGAAGCCTCCAGCCATCAACACGGCATGTGTACAGAGCTCTTCCCTTGCAAGTGTCTCTAACAGCACATGCATTTTTAACTTTAACTGTGTGATCTAGGTTAGTGCTCATAAAAGGAAAGGATTAGCAACTACAGCATAGCACAGGCAGCTGGGCCAGCTCTGCTGGCAGATCCCTGCCAACACAATCAACCCCAAATTAATCCTGCACTGCTCCCACCCACACACAGCAAGCAGGTAGTGCTGTGGTGCCAACTTCTTCAGTCAACATGTAGGAGCAGAGAAGTGCCATGTTATCATCTCCTCTGAAGCCCACAGGAGAGCATTTTGATTCTTGCATACAATAGGCCCATGGACACCTGGACAATTAGAGTGCAGGATCGACTCCTCTGTCAGACATGGTTCTTAAAATGAGATGTAGCAGTTCTGCATCATTGCCCCCTACAACAGACTTCAGTGCTTTTATGGGTTTTGGTGGTTTTGGTTGTTTGGTGGGGTTTTTTAAGCCAGCATTAACACTGCCAATGGCACATTGTTTTCCTGGCTGGGAAGAATAAAACCAAACCAAACAACAAAACCAACCAAACAAACCAGCACCAAGGGAAATAGATCCATTATTACAGATCATGATCTGGTTTAGCCCATCCAAGTCTGGGCCACCACTGAAAATGTTAGGTCTTGCCCTCTTCCTGCATCAGCCCTGATCTGGCTCAGCGTTACAGCCTCATGGTCCTCAAAGGTAGCACAGCAGAGAGCCAAGGACCAGGAACACTCATCAGCAAAGCCATCTGTAAAGCCAAATCCCATGTGTCAGAGGTCACAGCAATAATTGAGGGCTGTGCTTCAGACTCCAAAACATCCTCCAGTACCCAGGAAGGCTGCTGGCAATAGGTGAAAGATAGTGGTGAGACAGAGAAACTATGAAGAAAAGAAAGTTCTTGTGAATTATTGCTGACAGTGCACAGTGCATGTGTGATGAGAGGATGGAGCAGAGCACTACTTGGACCAGGAGGAGATTCTCTTGCATAGGGGCAGAAACAGAAGGAAATACTCCTGCCTGCTTTGGGACCTGAAATTCTCTCTAACACCCCAGTTTGCATAGCCAGGAACGAGATCAATGCCTAGCTACATGAGATGCTTCCACTTTGCCATGATCTTCATTTCTAGATGCTTGGTAGTTGTTGACTTCCTCCCTTGGAATTTTATAGCAGCCCAGCAAAAATGAAAGTTCTCCCAAAAGTCCCTGAAGCTCATCAGAAACTGGAATCTGCTGCAGGGCTGCAGTATATTGTCTCAGCAGATTCAGTGGGTAACGAGGTCTTCTGAAACACAGGGTAATAAGGGTTTCTGCCTGGACTTGCCAAAAGACCTTAATGCAAATACAACTCCAAGAAAATTAGGGTGGACTCTAGTGGCTGCCTCCCCCTCAGGGCTTTGGTTCTTTTTGTTTTTTTCCTTCAATCCTGATGAAATTCATTACAGTTGCATTTACACTGAGGTTGCGATTTAAATTTGCCACAGCAGGCAGGGCAGGTTTGAAAGTCTGATGTATCAGGGTGTATGTGCTTCCTGAAGAGCAAGGGTAGTTGCAGAACCTTCCCCAAGGGGTGCCTGGTTGGCCCCCTCACCCCCTTGACATGTTTGCTGTCACACAGGCCATTGAATTCCTGGCAAGTGGAGCAGGCTTGCTCCTTACAACCAAGCAGCCCCACATTCAAGCATGCCAGTACTTTCCTTGAAGGTATTTACAGTTTACTTTTTAGTGCTACTTTCAGTTCAAAGGGGCTAGTAAAGCCCCATTAAGCCACTTACATCAAACTGGTTAGTTAATTATCCTGTTGCAGGCTTTAAATTAGCAATTTATAACCCCTTCCCTAGAGATGTCAGTATTTGGAAACAACTCAGCCAGGGCATTTTGCAGCATGCAGTTAAGGAACAAAACCCTCCACTATACCCAACCACTGCCCCTCAAAAAACATAACCAAAACCCAACCAAAATCACAGAATGAATCTCATTTTTGGTTGGAAATCCATTAACTCTGGGAGAACCCAGTAGGGACAGGGATGAAAGACGGCCCACCATTACCACCTAGCAGGGATAGTGAGGCCATGTCTACCTTAGGCTGTGCAGCAAAACAGTGATATGCAGAGATACAAAGCTAGCCCGGGAGGTACCACAGCTAGATGAGGATGCTTCTTCCCTTAAAACGAGATACTCTCCTTCTTAGTATCACAGTCAGAAGTATTTTCATATTTATATGTACAAAAATGTGTCTGTTCACAAGGAATGAAAAAGATCTGAGGCTTTGGGGCTGGTCAGACTGTGAATGCCAGCACAGGGACTAAAGAGGACCATGGGTTTTGGTCGGTACCTCTGCTCACACATGCAGGTAAGGAGGCCTTTGCCTCAGTACAGCCATCTTTCAGGTTAGGATTAACCAGATTCAGATATATATCTTCTTGCCATAAGGGTCAATGGCCTGCTCACAGTCAGGGGCCAGGTGAGGCTGGAGCTGAGGAGTCTCCATCCTCAGGACCTTCTCCTTTGCCAACAGCATTTCATTTCTGAGGAGAATCTGTTGTCCTTTCAGGGTCTTGTTATTCCAGTCCACCCCACTGAGAATACAGAGTTCTTACAGAAGGGAATAACATCTTCCTTTCTCCTAAATAACTTACTGCCCAAACTAATCACGTCCTAGGGTAAAACACGTCTCTCACCCTCCCTTCCTTATTTCCACCAGCCATTATAAGTTCTACAAGCAGTTGACATACTGGATATTCATTGGCAAATTCTATTTAAAATTAAGATGGGAGGGAAAGACTGTCCAGTTGCTACTATTTTCACACAGCAATCCATCAGGTACAGAAGAAGTCTTGGCCCCAAGTCCTGGAAGCTGTCCCAAACCAACACGCACTTAAAACCTCACCAAGAGCAGGAATCCATGGAAAGAAGGGGCATGTGGAGGGAGACCAAGGCAAACTAGGAGATTCCATATTTGCACCAAATAAAGGCTGTTTAAACATGAAGTTTGAAGGAAAAATTCCATTATACTTGACAGACAAGACAGACAGATGGAATCAAGTCATGATAGACCTTGCGATCTTTTCTCTCCGTCTTAGTACATCCCCTTCTCAATGGCAAAAAAGAGGTTATCTACTGCCAAACAAGTGGCAGATTAACTTAAAAAAAAAAAGAGATAAAAATCTGAACAAGTTCATTTCCTTATACTACACAACCATAAGATTTATTCTGCTTTTGCTTGCTTTTTTTCTTTGGTATGGAAAGTAGCCATTTCACAACATTTTCGGGGATGGGGGGCAGATGGGAAGAAGAGAGGGAAAGACAGAGATTTCAAACCAAAGGCACACAATATTTTTGTATAAAATTTGTTAAGATGATGTCACTTTTATGTGATTTACTGCTCCAGATCACAAGACAGAGGCCTTACAAGAGGAATACAGGTAAACACAACATAAAATCTAAATTATCTAAAGGGTTGAAAAACCCAGCCCCACACATAGATGACATTCTCTGAATTCTCTGCCCTTTCTTGGGAGCAGTTACACCCAAACCATCATTCAGCCCAGAAGCTGCTCTCTCCTGCTAATCACTCTGGAATCACACACTAAAGGTAAAAGAAGTCCAAACGCAAACACCAGCCTGGCCTTTGAAACAGCCCTGTGCTAACAGGCCACAGGATTGCCTAATGTTAGGGAATTATAAAATAGCATGAAACTGAGGGGAAAGAAGCAAGCAAAACCCTCCTGTGACTGAAATGAGAGTCTTTCCTGCTCCACCAAACCCTTCCATTTCCAAGGCATGCAGTGCCCAGGCCTGTGCCTAGAACAGGTGTGTCTCCCTAAATACCTCACATGTCACACTTGTGTCTCATGGATACAGTCGGCGGGATTATATTAGTACCAGTGCATACCAGCTGTAGCTACCCCCAGCAGTATCCTGTAACTCCAAACACGGGGGGAGCTGCTCTCCATAGCATGCACAGCCCCTTGCCACATGGCTTTCTGGAGACAGACAGCGACCCTGAGACTGCAGCTTCAGAGCATTTGTGCTCTGGGGGTTAAATCAATTCAGGGACAAGCAAAAAAACCTCCTCCAAGAGCAGAAATGAGGCACTGCCAAGAGAAAGGGAATGGAGGGCTCCTAAGCACACTTTTCTTTCCCTCCTCTGCACTTGCTACCTGCAAATTCTCATCTGATTTATGCCAAACAGGCACTCTGGAGATCTCCTTTAAATAAAAAAAAAAGATGCATGGCTAACACAGCAAAGTCCACTCAGCCATTCCCAAGTAGAAAATGCTGACATGGCACAAGCAGATATGGCTAGTGCAGGATGAAGGAAGGACAAAGGAGAGCAAGCCTCTCATACATCTCTCTAAGTCAGTGCAGTAGGAGACACCCCTTGGCAATTTCAAGCTAATTCTTCACTAAGCCTTGGAGGATACTACCTGCTGGCCTAAGCAGCTGAAAGAGCCAAGAAAATTTTTTAGGGCAGCAAATGCATTAATGGCATATTTTTATGTCATATTTTCATGGCTGGCACAGATAATAAAAAGAGAAGAGCTACTTGGTTTAGCTATAGCACTGCATTTCAATACAAAAGCATTCTTCAGCATGAAGACCTGCCTCCATGCCACCCATCTCATGAAAGGTATCTTGTAGTACTTAACAGACAGCCAGAGCACCAATGATGTGAGACACTAATGACCAGCCATTCAGAGGTGGAGGACCACAGGGCCCTGTAAGAATCCTCTCTTTACTCTGCCGCTGTTTTCCAGTGAGTGATTCTTGCAACAGCTTTTAGGGGAGAGAATACCTGAGTGAGGGTGCATGCACCAGTCTTGATGTAAAATAATTTATGAGGAATCGATCACATCTATAACTTGTTCCACTGGTTAATTAATTCAGATTTCCAGGTTTGAGCACACATCAGGTTTGCCTGATCATCCCTACAGAAAATAGCTCCAGGCATAATAAGCAGCCAGCAGGGACGGAAGCAGTGCTAAGCTAAGTGTTCTTCTGAAGTGGCATAGGTAAGACGTTTTCAGTGCATCTCTGCTTTATAACCCCTCCAGGGCTGGGTGATACAGTGGGTTCAATAAACCCAACTCATCAGTCCAGTGCAGGGTGGAAGCAGAGGGAAATTCTCACATACCTTACATCCCAGTCATCTGTTCATCTTGCTGGTCAACTCTGTTCAAATGAGTCCAGAATAAGGCCAGTTTATGCTACTTCAGTCTCAAACAAATGAGCAGGACCCCAGAGCCCCCAAATCCATCTACCCCTAGAAACATATACACTTCTTACTACTGGCATTTCTCATTTTCAAGAGGTCTCAAGTCCATAGCCATAAAAGTCCACACTAACTGCCAGGTCAACTCTTTAACCAACTATTTATTACACCGGGTCTTTGATTATAAGGCAAACACTTGTTGCAAATGCAACCCCATGTTCTTAGACATCAGGAGTTTAAATGTTGAATGGTCTCACATAACCAAGATTTAGCATTTCCTTTACTCTTTGCCAGGCACAGTGTTGGTGACATCCTGGTATGCTAGCAGCCAGCCTGGTAAGAACACAGCCTCACATGTTTGTCACAAGATCTTAGAATACACCCTGATGCATCTTTCTCAAGAAACATCAAACCATATCCAAGAGCAGGTCCGTGTCCCCAGCAGAGAAATGGAAGCCTAACTGTATTTCATAACTGTGCAGTATACAGGATGTACAAACAGAAACAATTATTTAAGAAGCCACTTAAAGAAAATGCCCACGTTTAGTACAGGAATGCAGTCATTCACTTCATTTTTCCACAAACAGAATTTGGGAAAACCAGGCTTTCTTAGGAGCAACCTATATCCAGGCAGAGCTGGGTGCTCCCACAACGAGACAGCAGCACATACATCTTCTTTGAAGACTGAATTTTTAGCTAAGAGCAAAATAAAGTAACTCATTTCAGGTAGGAGCTGCTGAGAACAGAACTGTCCATGAGCCTCTGTACAGGCCTCCATCCAAATGCTCAACCCCTACTCCTTGTCAGGACTTGCAGGCATTTAATCCAGCTGAGGTTCTCCGCCAGCCTCCAGCTATTTCATGACGTGCCTGTCTTGGGGCATAAAATCCTAGAGAGTGTGCCTTAAAAACACATTTGCTGTATAACTGAAGAAGGTTTATGAGGGAAAATGGCAAAAATTCTGCTGTCATTAAGAGGAAAATTAATAACCTAGTGCATAGCAGTGATTAGCCAGATAGCTACCTCTTTTTTAATGAGGAGCCAAACTCATCATTAAGGAGGACTCTTTTCTTTCTTGAAATAATACATAAACAAATTATTGGGAAATTTTACACAATTTTAAGCAGTGGATTTCAGAGTTCAGATGAGTTAGAGGCTGCTTCACTGCTGCTTCAAAGGTAATAATTAATCTTAATTTTCGGAAGTTCCAGCACCAAACATGTGACCAGGAGTAAAATAAGAAAAACCTCTTCAGGGCTCTCTTGCAGTATGCAGCAAATACATAGAAGACAGGAAAAGAGGAGGCCAGGTGCACCTAACTCCAGGGGCAGCTCACACACCTTGAGAAGTATGTAAAACATGGCAAATTCAAAATCCACTTGCCCATTTACATTTGGGGGGAGAGTAATGGAGATAAGACATGGAGGAAGGAGAGGGGGAAAAAAGGACCAAGTGATATGTTAGTTACTTAATATATGAACACCCAGAGGGAGTTGCCTTTATCTGTGTATCACAGCAAATACAGGAAAAGCCATGGCAATGCTGTGCCAGCAGCTAAATGTGCTTTTACTTATTTATTTATGCAGATAGCACCCAGCAGCAGAGAAAGGGTGGATTTAAATCAAAGTAATTTAAAGCTACCAATTTTAATCTTGTTTTACATTTACACTGTAGTTATTTTCATAAAGCATGAACAGTGGCTGGTAACGACTAAGTCATATTGATTTGCAACTAAATATAGTCCGCTTTCAATTTGGTATTATTTTTTATTAACCAGAGCTGCACTATCTCCAGTTGAACATTTATTCTATTTTACAAGTATTTATCCAGCTGACATGCTTCCTCCCTTTATTATTTCAATAAACAGCCAATGACTTTTATTAGACATTTTATTTTTCCTCATTTGACTCATACTGCCCGAAAATTCAAGAAGTAACCATCCATTGAGAATTTCCTGATTTCATTTTCCTATCAAGCATGTGAAACATTTAAGTCCAAACATATTTAACACTTAAAACAAACTCTGTATTAAAGTGAACTGTAGCTGATGGTTTAGAACTGAATTCTCATTGCCTTGTCCTTCAAAATCCAGAGCTACCAGATATTTGCCTCCCATTAAATTAGTTCTTATTCAGTAGCTTAGAAAACGAAAACAAGCATCCTAAGTTTCTTAAGCTCCCACTGTTTTCTCAACTGAAATCCTTTACTGCATTAAACAAAGTCATATGGGAAAAAAGAAACTTTAGGCAAAAACGGCCTCAAAGTCTCCCTGCAAAAGCAGCTACATCTATCAAAAGCTCAGTACTTTCTTCCAAGCTCTAGTTCCTTGTGCGTAGGGACAGATTTTCTGCAGTTGAGCATTCTCTTTCCTTAAACCTTTGGCAGAAGACAAGTAGTGCCTGAATGAGGACGGACCTAAACTCACTATGAAATTTCAGACAGCTATTGCTATTTCAAATAAGTCATTTTTCCTAGGTATTAAAAAGATTGTTCAATTCAGTAGCTGTTAGCCACTATGCCTATGATGGGTTTGTATTTTGCTGAGTAGCCCACAAATTCCTAACATAAGGACTACTAGACACAAATAGAAATAAATAACAATGGGGAAAGAATAGCACTTGCACACCATGAAAGCAGAAGTACCTGTCATTCTCTTACAGTACGTGTTCTCCTTCCCTTTCTGGGGCACGCATACTGAGACACTGTGATTGTGACTGCCCACATTCTGTTTAGCAGTTTATATTAGAAAGAAATCTTTTCCTAAGACCTCTTAATGTTCCTGCCAAATATAAAAAGATAAAGCTTCATTTGCTATCAGGAAAATGGCAGAGGATCAGAAGACAGACCTGCACCTGATCAGACTTAATGTTATGTGAAAAGTGCAGAAGAAAGAGGTATTCATAAAACCTTCCTATGCTATTCCAAATTCACATTTGTCTCCACAACTCACGACATTTCTCAGACCATTTCTGCATTGAGTCCTTTATTTGTTTATTCCTTCCCAAGATAGCACTTCCATTTATAAAATTCACACCTTGGTTGCTAGCACAGACCTGGCTGCCTGACAAGCTCAGGTAGACCTGAAATGAGGTCTTCCCTTTGGCCTGCTGGGGCTGAGGCCTGGGCATCCTAGATACTGCTTCTACAGCCTCCCCAGAACGTCCATGTCATTTCTTTAAATCAAAAGCTTCATTAAGTGATGGGGCACAACTATGAGCTCACTTCTGCTTTCTTGTAATAACATGTGTACTCTCACATGAAAGAGTGGAGGGGAATAAAAAGGCAATACATTTACTGCATCCCTCTGGCTGCATGCACTATTTATTCTTAAAGCCAGGAGACACTCATCCTGAAAGGACGTCACCCAGCAGATTTCAGTATGGGAAATATATGCCAATTCTACCTGGTTATCCAGTAGCTGCTGGTAGGCTAATGGTGACTCATATCACCACTGGCAGAACACACCCCAGTTACATTTTGAGCAAGACCTGTTGCACTTCAGCCAGTCTTAACCCAGAGAGGTGCATCATGTGTGTAACTGCTGTTTTCTGAATGGTGGAGATCCTGTTCAGTCATCCATGACTGCAGGGTAGCCATCCAGTAACCTGAACGATGTGATTACAACCAGAGAAGTAGTGTATTAGATAGGGTGCCCTGGTCCCACATCATACTGGACAACACCTGATAAACTTTGCGAGAATGTCCCTGCATAATTTACCAGTATTTCTAGATTTCAGGTTGTGGTTAGATAGGGAACTTGCAGAATGGATCATTCATTCTTACAGGTTTCTGAAAGAGAAAGCTGATGCATCGAAAGGCCGATAAAACCTCTTTGCTCCTTGCTAAAACATCAGTTTTGCTGGTGTGGGGGGAGAAGCAAGCATGGGGAGTAAAACTACACATCTCTTCTGTAAAAGGAAGATGGCTTGGTACCTCAGAAATAGTCTAGTAAGAACACTATTTCCCTTACCTAATAAAGTTCCCTGTCCACTATTAAAGTAATCTTTCAGTAGCACTTCAGCCACCTCAAAGGGCAATTTAAAAAATAACGCTGGGGTTTGATGTTTAAACAAGCTTTTCCAGCAATTACTTGTTAACAGCATCCAGAGGCTCCAAGCAAGAAGCAGGACCCATCATCCCCAGCAATTTATAGTAGCAATACATAGAGTGAGGCAGAGGATTTGAAGAGGAGGAAAATGCTGGGGGCAGGGAAAGGGGGAGGGTTAAAAATCACAAGTAAGGTTGCTAAGTATATCCAACATCTAAAAACTGGAACAAAAGACAATGCCATGCACCAAAGCCCTCTGGAAATGCTAACTGTTAATGTGTGTGTGTATATATATATATATATATATAGATATATATATATATATATATATAAAAGCAAGTCATTACTTCCTTGTTTGCTCAGACAGATGAGACCCAGCAGCTTTCCTGCAGCCTTCTGCTACCCCTTTGGCAACCTGGTGCCCTTGAGTACTCAGGTGTGCCAGGCAATGACAGCTGACAGGTACAAACTCATTTGCCCCAGGGCTGCCTGGCACATGAACTCGGGAGAGCTCTGTGAGCTGGAAGAGAAGGAAGAAACTCTCCCTATTTTGCCTAGAAAAGCCTCTCATAGACCTCCTCCAGAGCTGCATGGTTTGTCAGGTGCATTGTTCATGCTTGTGCTGCAGTCCATACTCCTCCTCAGGGCAGAGGAATGCCATGCTGCAGTGAGCTCGCTTGCTCCCAGGTTCACATGGAAGTATTCCAAGCTACTCAGCTTCTGACAGCTCTCCAACTGCTCTTCCATGCTGTATTACTTTACATTACATTGCTTTCCCTGCCAGGAGGCACTGCTGTATTACAGTACAGTCATCTAGCAAAATGTAAAACTGATTTTTTCACCTCCCAAATACCAACTGACTGTTGCCACTGCAGTCACAACTATAAACCCTGCCCTGTATTAGGCTTTCCCACTTTTGTGCATGTACAAGAGGTTTTAATACCTTCCCTCCCCTTCAGCCTCCTTCCCAACTTGCTGCTGCTTCCCTCCTTATCATGCTCCACAGTCCTTTCTGTGGAGGGCAGCCATCCTCAGCATTCAGCCCAAGGTGTCTACTACTCAAGGTAAAATGCCTAAGGCAGGCCATGAGGTGCATTATCAGGCATCCAGACTGACTGTAGTACCAAACACAGTGAGAAAAATAACTAGAAACATGATAGTGACTCTCAGCTTCAACTGGAATCTGTGCCTGTTAGTAAGAATTTTAATAAAGAAAACCAGCTATGGAAACATTTTATAACACACATTTTTAAGGTATTAGGAGGAATTTGGCTCCTAATTCTCTTCATTTCAGTGTGCTTCAGAATCGTAGAGAATGATCATTACATCATTTACATTGCTTGTGGGCTGCAAGGCAAAACTAGTTCACTGCACTGCGGTGGAGCATTTCCTTTCTAGTTTTGAACTATAAAAACAGTCATATTACAAGAGCAAAGGTCTAGGTCTCTGTTCTTCCAGAGCAGCCAGAATAGGGACAATTTAAAAAAGGAGGTTGGTAGAAGGGGAGAGACAGGGGAAAAGAAGCAGTAAAATAGTGTACAGGCAGTCTTTTCCCTTCTTTATCCCTTGTGCAGTTGTTAAAGATCTCCTGATCCAGAGGTTGCATCCAGGCTATCATTTTTAATGAGAACTTATCTGTCCTTCATGGATTTTTCTATCTGTTTAGACTTCTGCTATCCCTAACACCCTTTGGCAATGAGTTTCATGTGGTAACTGCTGCTTGACAGAGTACCTCCTCTTTGCCTGCTTTGAATCAATTCAGTTAACACCAAAACCATGAAGAATCACTCCCCCACTCCCCTTCCCCACCCCATTCATGAACAGTATAAAACATCTGCAATTCCTGTAATAGGTCAACTCTATGTAAAAGAGAAGCCAGTCGACACAACCTGAGACCAATCTTTGATGGTCTTCTCTGGACATTCCCAAGCCCTCCAACTACCTTCCCGACAATCAGAACTATATGTTGCTGAGGATCTTGGCACACCATGAAGCGTACTGATGGTTTCTGTTTGGTTTACCAGCTTTGGTAAATACCCAGAGAGCTTGTTGATTCTTCAGGGAGTGCAGGATTTCTTCCCAGTTGGCCATTAGTCTGTGCAAGAACTTGCTAGGACTCACTGCAGGTACTGCTCTCAAGGAGTCTGTTGAGGTGCAGGTGGAATTTTTCATCTCCTAACAATGCTGCCACAGATCTCTGTGTTTGTTTTGCTCAATTCAAGCCAGTCAGATGCACAGCTTTCAAATCCCTATTTCCTTCCCTTGCAAAGTCCTCCCAAAAGCATGGAAGTTTGCAGCCACTCAAAGCTCATCACCACTTTCTTTGACCTGTGCACACAGTGAGAAGTGCCAGAAGCCAGAGAAGCAGAAAGTACATGGTTCTGCCAACAATCAGGAGAAAAGCACTGTTGCACTAAAATCTATCCTGACTAACCAAGGAAACTTTCTTAAGCTTATCCCAGCAAATATTCCAGTCTTAAAAAATTCCTCAGGCATTCTCATGGAACGGGTCACTGTCTTGAAGGATCAGACTTGGCAATGTGATGCACCATTCTCTACCCAGCCTTGTGAGCCCCTGCTAATCCAAAGAGATGTACTTCACCAAATACAGCTGCTTCATGTAATTGCTTGGCTTATCTCCCCTCTCTTAGCTGAGCTGCCATGGCTCCAAAAGCCCTTAAAACTAATGACAGATATGGTTGTAGATTAAAATCCATCTACCTGTTAATGCTATATGTATCTCTTGTTCATAACAGCACTGGCAGTCACAGTGTTCAGCTGCAGTTTCTTTGCACTTCTTGGTAGTAAATGCTGGGAGAAACAGAGTAGTTGGTCTGACCCCAGTTCCACAATTTCTGGGAGGCAGCTGTCACACACATGAGAAAGCCCACCCAAAACCAAGTTACGAGCTGAAACACTGCATCTCAGCACACCTGACCAGAACACTGAGCAGGTAACTTGGGCAGACTCCCATAAACACACGGTTAACAAAGGTAGCTCAAGCCAGTGTAACAAAATAACAGCACAGGCACATTGTACTTCTGTAGTTAGAAACCTCTACATTTGAATGAGCAAACTATAGAAATAATAACCTTTGTACATCAACAGAACTCTACTACTACCTACAAGCACAAGATAGCATGCAAAAGCTAGGTGAATAATGTAAGCCAGTTCAGCATATTGAAATACAAACGGTCCTTCTGGATATCTCATTTTCCAAACACTTTGCACAAAATGCCTGCAAAATAACACTGGGTGTGTTACGTGCTGGGGAGAAGAGTCCCTTTCCTTCAGTTTTCTAAGGAAACAAATGTGGGATAACATCACTTTTACTCAAAACAAAGAGAAATTCCACCAAATTCCTTGCTGGAGCTCTGACATAGAGGCAATTCAGAAAGTCAGCAGAGACCTGCACACACCCATCTCCATTACTTTCCAAGACTGGAATGAGAAAACGTTGTGTTTAAGTTGTGCACTGAGCCTCAAATGTTAGTCACCCCAATTTTCTCTTTTGAAATATACACACAATATATATACTCACACACACACCCCCCATGTATTTATACACACACATAAATCACTTCTGGTGTTTCTTCTGGAATCCCTACTCTGACTGTCCTTAAAGTGCTGAATCGAATAGATGCTTCCCCAGTTAATTTACACCCTGTATTATACAACACTGCCATCCAATGAGGGATCAGAACCCCCAGAGAGCTCAAATACAGAAACCACCAGTTTGCTCACAATGAGCAGAAAAGTTACTGTTGTAAAGCAGTTTACTGTTGTAAAACAGTTTAGTTTATGTAAAGCATATTACATAATATGTAACATGTATTAAATATTACATATTTACTAAATGTAATAGCATTTAGTAAATGCTATTACAAAAAAAGTGACAATCTGGTCACAGCTACACCAGGCAAGGAAAACAGTTTTAGTCACAGACTGGTTACTTGCTGCTGTCTGGGAAGGTGCACATCAAGGGGTGGGGAAGCAGTTAGTATCTCCTGACTCACACTGGATCCATCCGGGCCACGAGCTGCAAAAAGCATGTACCATTTGCTCTCATTCCTCTACTCTGGTAACTAAGTGAAAACATGTTACTTAGATTTAGCATGAAACAAGAAAATGCATTTCTTAGTCTAAAATCATCTAGCTCAACTGGTTTCAGAAAAGGTTCAGCTGGGAAGAACAAGGATGCCCTCCCTGAGATAGATGTTCTGGCCTCCTGTGGGTGTAACTCTCCCAGCAGGACTTGACAATTAGTAATGTTGCTGCAGTAAATTCATTTCAGTTCTGTTAATATGGCCCTTTCCCACCTGAGATTAGAGGATCTCTGTTCACCTGGTATCTTCTGCATTTATCTTGCCATTGTTCCAGAAGCAGAACTGTTACTGGTGAGGAAAAGGTTACCCATAGTAGGGGAATGGGCTCTTCTTCTAAGCCACAGAAAGGGGAGAGTGGGTGAATTTATTCTGGAATTTAAGAGAAGTATTTCTTATCATCTAGGACATTTGCATAAAACAGCTCCCTCAGCTCTTGATTTAATGAATAAAGGAATCAAATCTTTCATTGCATATTGCAAACAACTACCAAGATTTGCCATCTGAAACAGCTATACATGGCTCTCTCTCCATACCCACCACCTATGAATAAACATTTAAGTGATAATCTGGGAGAGCTGAAAGTGGGCAGAGCTCAATGCCAAGCCAAGTTGATTCTTCAAGGACATATTTGTACAACACAGTGCTGCAAGTTTTGGAGATACTCTGCAGTGGCTTCACCATGTTCAGTTTTTCCTCAAACAAGTGTTCTTAAGATCTTCTAGCAAGCTGCTCAGTTTCCTGTTGTACCAGATTTACATGGAAGAAAATTGAGCTGATCCATTAACATTTGCATGTCTTATTTCTTTGTGCTGTGAAAAAAGTCAAATGAAAGAAGTTTGCCCCAAAGTCGAAATGGCGGCTGAAAGAGCTGAGGGGGATCCCCCACCCTCACTCTCTCAGCTCCTTGCCATTTCAGACCTGAAGAAAAGCATAGCCAACAGGCAGGCAGAGGAATGACAAACCTGCACAGCATCTGGCTTCAACTGCCCAAACTGCTGCTTACACTCAGTAGCAGAATCACATCCATCTCCTCTCAGGGGCAAGCCCCAGAGCTGCCCAGCAGCCATGCACTGGTGATGCACTACACCCAGGATCTATCCACCCGGTTAGGTGGAAAAGAGTATCCAAGGTACCTATCATGGCAACATCTAAATGCAAGTATCAGAGCACTTTACAGACAAAAAGGTCTTTCCCCCAGGCTGTTTAAAATTTGCATGTTCCTATGTAGCACTGAAGATAACAGCAATGGTGATTCATTAAGATAATGATTTAAGTAGGAGGCTTAAGAAAGTCAGTGTGGATTAACATCCAAAGGGCTGCAGTTGGAGCTTCTCTACTCCAGCCTGCCACCGTCCCTTTTAAGGGAAGGGATGAATTCCAAAAACCTAGAGAACTATGAATTAACAGTAACTGGATCACAACTACAAAGCACTAGATCACAAGAGCACCATCTCTACTCCAGTCCATCCTCCTTAGCAAGGTGAAGTACAGAATTTTATGCTGCAGGAGAGTTTCCAAGGCATTACAAATTATTGGCTTTTCCTTCATTTCATTAGTTTGTTTGTGTAGGATCTCCTCAGAAAAATAGTGTGCAAATTTCTTTTAAACTATTTTTCTGTCCACCTTAAAAACAAGACAAGTTTTCTTCTAAGCAGTTGTCTTTTCCACTATTGAATAATCAGATGGGTTTGATAAATTGATTGCTCCCACATAACAATGTAAATACACATTGGAAAAAGCACACAGATCCTTTCCAAACCCCAACATTTAATCAATTTGCAATCAGTTACGAGTTAAAACATGTAATCTGTCCATAACATGAGATTAATGCTCAGACAGTAGCAGGCAGCTCATGCTTCATCCCTGCTGAGATAGGAGCCTCCATACAGTGATTTTGGTAGGATACTTCCTGTTGCCTTCTAGAAAGATGCACAGGCAACCAGTTCTGATATTCTGCTCACTCATCATAGTTGCAGTAGGGCATCCCAGTGTATATTGCCCCACTCACCGCTAGCTGTGCTTGGTCTGAATGTTTTCTAGGCACTCTATCCCAAGCTGATTCAGTACAGAATAGCTTTCTAGAATACAATTATAGAAAGAATAAGGGTTTGTCTTAAAAAGGGATTATTCCAGAACAGCTATTCCTTATTAACTACTCCACGTCTTTGTTAGGATGAAGAAGTTAATTGGGAATAGCTCTTCCACTCAGATTTATAACTTACCTTGGTCTAAATCAATGACCCTTTCAGATGAGCTGTTAGTATAAGTCATAAAATCACAGCAATGACTTCACCAATAAAACCAGACTCAGAGTTGCAATGGAAGTTGAGCTATGGTGTACACACAGCCAAGTTAGTTGTAAGTTGGCCAAATAACAGGCTCAAGAAATAGGTAAAGAATAGTTATTCCTATGTTAGATCTCATCAGTACTGCATGTGACTTTTTGTACTTCACAAGTCCTGGATCTGCACTGTTCAAACTTGGTTTATTCCTTAGATATATGGAGACCTTATCAGCAGGGAAACTTCGAGTTCTATAGCTTCTTTGTTTATTAAGTTCTTAGCTTGCGAGATTTCTCATCCAAAAAGGGCTGAGAAAGTACCTGGCACATCTTGGATGCTTATTGAATACATTAAATAAATCAAACGTTTTATGATAAAATTCCACTCCCCCACACTAAACAGATGTAGGTGCAAGTCAAAGAGACTTGAAAAATTGCACTAAAATTGATTTTGCTCCAGTTTTCCCCAAAGGAAAAAATTTGTGTGTGGGTTGAGACAAAAAACATGGAAAATTTCAGCTATCATGAACAAATGAAAAGAGAAATGGAGAAAAGACAGAAGCCAAAACTGAACTTCACATTCAGAATGAGTAATTTATATTCTCTACAATGTTCTGTATTACAGGCATTCCTGGACTTACACATAAAGCGAAAGTCTGTCTTGGGCTCATCACACTTCTAGTGAACAAATGCCAGAGTCTCATAGGCTCCTGAGGGGAAATCGCAAACCAGAAAGTTCTTCTCAATTTTAAGAGACTAAAAGAGGTAGGACCCAATGCAGCTGAAGATGTGTGTCAACACCAGGAGAGTTACTTACAGACTATTGTCAAGTCCTGCAGCACAAAAATCTGAGAGTAATACTGAATACCTACAACAGAAAACACAAAACCATCTCATGCTGCATATGTTACGAGGTAACATACTCTATTTAAAGATTTCTTCTAGACTGTTAGAAGAGGACTTGGTCTGGTATTCCTGACTGTTAAACATCACCATCTGCATGATTTTCCATGCCTGAGGTCTGTGCCCAAGTAGTTGGGCTCTGGTGAGGGGCTTAAGGCAAAGGGTTTCAGTGGACATAGTCCGGTCATCTCCAAGGATGATACTGGCATCTCAGAGGAGCTCTGACACAGACAACACAGAGCTCAGGATTTCAGGGCAGCGTTCAACTGCCAGACCCACAAGACCATTTCTGTTGTCCCTGCAACTCCTTGTTCATAACACACCTCCCACACTCACACTGACAAAGCTGGTCCATCCTGTACACAGAATGAATCAGGGATCCTGTGTCAAAAATAGCAGGTGATCCAGCCTGCCATTACTTGATTGCAGTACCTGTGTAACTATCAGTCTCCCTTTGCATATAGACAGTCTTAGTCCATGTATGTAGGATTTTATAAGCAACTTTTATGGACTGTTTTCCTCATTGGAGAGGAAGTTAATAGAGACATGACAGAAAGGGGAAAGGGCAATTATAAATATACACAAGTCAAGTCAGGCAAAGGAAAAAGAAACTGAAACCACTTCCAGTCTCTCTCTCTCCAAATTCCACGCACTCATTGTCTCTGGCACCACTTCACAGTAATCCCAAAAGACGTTCACCTGCTCCCACAGCACCAAGAAACAAACAGTGAAACAGGAACAAAGCAGCTCCCTCCCACCTAGGATGACCAACGTCATCCCCTGATAGCGCATCATGAAGGGAAAACCTTACCATTAAAGCAGAAGAAAAACAAACACACATGAACACACACACAGAGCTCTCCTGCTCCGTGCTATTAGCATCCTCCTCATCTTCTATATGCATCTAATATCAAGAGATTTACATTCAGGCCAAAAGCTCATGCTGGCAGGAGAGGAAAGTACTTTGGAAAAGAGAGGGGAAGGCAAAAAAAAGCCTACATTTTCTTGGCTTGTGATCAGCAGGCTGGATGCATTCTGTGGAACTAGGCCAAAGTGTTAGTTATTATATTCAAGAGAACATCTGAATCCCAGCTCAAGGGAGCCGAGTTTGCGGCTCTCATTTATGCTGTATATCAATTGAATATCAAACCACATTTTCCGCCTTCTGAATAATAAAGCTTAATAGTTTGGGACTCCCATATGGTCTATTGTTAAAATATTTCCAAACACTGGCTGCTGTTTTATTTCTGAAGAAAAGATTTCTCTTGGAAAGATTTCTCTTTTCTCTTCAAGCTTTTATTTGTTCAAGAGATGCTTGTAGCAAAGCTAAATATATTAATCTTCCAAACATTTCCTGAGTTCTAAGAAGAGCTGAAAAGTGAGAGGATAAGGAAAAACAAATACATTTTGAAATTGGCTTTTTTTTAGTGTCACATGCAAATGTTTGTTCCAAGCAGAAGCAGCTGGTGCCACCAGGCTCTGATGCTCAGAACAGGGGGTGCAGGAGCTTTCAGAAGCCATGAGCTGCTCTAACAAAGGAGGACCACACAGGCTCAAGCCATTCACAAAAGGACCCAGGCCGATTATTTGACTATTACTTACAAGGAAGCTTGGCCAGTAATGTAGGCAATAAATACTGGAGAAACCTGTTCTGTGCATAACCCAGGTTTGTCTTTTCAGAAGTCCTGCTCTCTAATTAGCTGCTCATTCCTGGAGGGCATTGCTGATGGATGGAGTTTATCAATTTGGTATCTTTAAAAAGTTAAGAAACTTGTTAAATAATAAAAGCATCAGCATAATAAACACTCTGCAGTGTGTTGGAACAGTCACTACTGCCCCTTCCCAGTCACACCAGGAAAGAGAGTTCTTGTTCCTTCTGCTTTGCAGAGAAAGACTTGATGGCAGAGAGATTCTCTGCTTGCAAGGACTACAATGCCCTGCTCAGCACCCAGGTGAGAACTGAGACATGCTCAAAGGAGGACCAAAAGGTCCTGCATTCACCAGCTGCTCGATTAGCACAGAAGGACTCAATTGCTCAGTGAGCAGAAGCGAAACCACACAGCAGTGGTTGTGTGCTGGTGTTAACCTCCAGCTCCACTTCATGCAGCTCTTGCCATCCTCCAAGCTCACTCTGACAGGAGCTCTCAGTGCAGCACCAGCTCACATGTCTGCCGGTCACTCAGCAAAGCAGAAGGTGTTGAGCTAGGCACAGCCAGCAGCACAAAATACAGCACACAGCACAAAACTGCAGCAGTTCCTACAGCTCAGGGAGCCAAGCAGAAACTTCTGCTGCCCTTACTCCTGTGTTCTAGTCTTCATCGCTGCTTCTCATTCCAGTCTCCTACTTCCCTCCTTCTGCCTGTGTGTTCCCCTCCCCTCCATCACCTATCTGCTCTACCATCGCCTGCTCAGCTCCACTGTACAGGTCTTCAGAGGCAGCTGTCCTAACCCCAAAACTGGTTGCTCATACTCATCAGCTGCCTCCTCTCCAGCAAGGAAGAAATTCCAGTACTTCAACATCTGTTCTCATCCCAATTTGGGGAGAAAAACTGGGATTAGAGACTCTCTGCAGAAGTTCACAAGTTCAAAGAAACAAAACCCAACCAACCCCAACACCCATTTATGAACAGCAGTGCATATTGTGCCATTTGAAACGGAATATTTTCACATCACTGAAACCAAGGTTGGTTCATTTTGGTTTGGTGACCTGACCTGAGAAATTCTGTTCTGAGTCAGTACACTCTTGAACTGTGGTGTTCCCACAACCTTGCACTGCCTCAGAAACTGCACCCTTGCAGCCTTATAACCCTGGTCTCTCTTCTGAGTCAGACTCCCTGGCTGGGAGGCAGTTCCTATAGAACACACCAAGGTGTCCCATGGCACAACACAGTCTCCAGGAGAGCTGTAACACCATATGGGAACACCAAGGCTCTTGGAATCAAGCAGAAGAGGATGGGTACATCAAACAACAGCTCTCTGAGCAGCTGAGAACTACCTCGAATCCAGCACAGTGTTCTGAACCAGTTCTGGGTGAAGCCAAGTAAAGAAAATCAAAGAAGCATTCCCATACAGTTAGTATAGACAGGTCAATGTAGTATTTCTGGTAAAAAGCTATTTATTAATTTTACAGGTTATCAGAAACCTAGAATTGGGCTTTGCTGGGGGGGGGGGGGGGAGGGGGAAGAGGAGGAATCTTCAATTTTAAAGAAGCTCAATTTTTCCCTGAAAAAGCTTCTTCAAAGAAAAAACATGAGTCTCCTACTGACCACAGCAGCACTCTTACAAACTGTCACAGAAATAATACAGTGAACAAAGCTCACTCTTACAGAAATTTCCCCTAACAGGAAACTTAAAATCAACAGCAACATCAGCACCCCTCTGCTTCCTGGTGTGACCCAGGGACTGTAGGATTGAGTTCATCAGCTGAGGATAACATCTAGTTTAGGGAGAGCCCGACACATATTGAACTAGAGAACATATGTCTGAATCGTCAATCCCTTCCTTCTTCTAGCTGAGGCACGGACAGTTTTTATGGTAGTTGGGTAGAAACAAATGCTGGTGGAGCTGCTGAAGGCACCGAGCTCTGCCCCAACTGTTAGGGATGCCACCAACACGTGCTTAACAAGCAGCTCTTACTCAAGTGTAGAGGACTCAGTGTGAGGATTAGTGTATATTCATGGAACATTACTTTAGTAGTTTTCCTGTAGACTGTGTTCTTACCCCTAGGTCTGTGTATCTGAGAGAAGGCAGAGTGCATGTATGGGTTTGATTTACTTTAGAAAAAAAAGAAAAAGGAGAGACACTTAGCCTGTAGGTCCAGTGTTGGAAACTGCAATAAACCTCTCTTTTTAAACCCCATAACCTTGTGACTGTTTTATAGTTATAAGGAATCATAACCAGAGAGAGATTTAGCCTAACAGTGATCTGCCCTCAAAGACATTAATCTGTCACATCTAATAGAAGGGGAATAAGGAGACGAACCTTTCTTTTAAGTGATTCAAACAGATGGCATATGGCTTTGGTGGGAACTTACTGCAAGTTGCCCCTGTAACAAGGGTAAATTTGGCAGTGCTGCACACTCAAAGATGCTATTTACAAGTCAGCGTGAAAAGTATCTCTGCATGATTTCCTTGTGTTTTAAACCCTGGATTCTCTGTGATCGTATCTCACCACTTCTGTGGTTGACACATCCAACCAGCTTTCCACCCACTTTCTCACCCCCTTTATGCCAGTAAGATTGAGTCTTCCTTTTGTTTGCAACTTTCTTCTCTTCTCAAAGTAATTCTTTACTTTTAAGGGATCAGCAAAAGCTAATCAAGTGCATTGTGCCAACATGCTGAAGCACAGTTTTATATCAGTATTTCAAACATAACTTTATTTGTCTGGACTTCTAAAAGCGTCTTCCTTACCCCATAAAGCACATAAAAGTTAGTTTCTCTTTCCTTTCCTTCTCTATGCCTTATATGGGAAATAAAAGGTTTCTCTCCTCCTCTCCTCTTCCCCCAAACCTTATTGCCCAACTTCTCTTATTTTATAATGCAAGTTCTCTCCCTCTTATCCATCATGTTTCTGCAGACTCACTTAAGAAGCATTTCTGGATCCCTTTGCTCTGGGTTCCTTCCTCTCCTCCAGAGGAGCAACAAATGGCTCCTGGGACACTTCACTGCGTTTCCTCTCCTGGAAGGAAGCCAAAGCTTACTTAACTCTTTTCCTCAAGTCTGCCACTCAGCCCACTAATGGAGACCCTTTTTCCACCCACACTGAACAAGCCGTAAGGTTTCCAAACTTGTCTGCAGAGCTTAACCCTAAATTCAGCTCATTGTCCTATAAGAGACAAGACATGAAACAAATACCAATGCTTAAGAGTTCTCATGATATCTCAAAGCAGGTGAAGACCACTATTGTCAGATTCCTAGCATGCAACAAGGCTGATGGGGAGCACTGAAAGATATAGGGCAGCAAGAGACCAAATTCACATGCAGGGGCAGTCAAGGAGGGTACAGTGAATTCAGAGGAGCAGCAAACTTCTACACTGGTTTTCCAGACCGGTTGGGGAGGTGTTAGAGGACCTAAGCGTAATCCTCAGATTACCCTTCAATACACTCACAGGGAGCAAATGTCACTTTGCATGGTGAAGCATGCCAGCCAGGGAGCATGCTTTATATTTCATGTTAATGAGTATTAGGAACACAACTTCCTTCCTCTCCCTCTTTTTGATATAATTAAGCACTAGAATGAGCATTTTGTTTCAGTCTACAAACAGCAACAGACCACAACACTGCAGAATAACAGGAAAGGAAGAGACTGAAAAAAAACCACCCCAACCAGGTGGTAGACACTTACTGCTCTGGCCACTGCACGAAATGAAGGCTTGAGTGCACATTTTTGCCCGATTGCATAGCTGTCTCTGCTCCCCATCTAATCTGCTTAGAAAACTGGTTTTGAAGGATATGGTTCAGACATACCACTCACGTTGGGGGGGGAGAGATTGTGTGTGATGAGGGGGAAAAAAAGTGCTGCAGCTGCAAAAGATAAAATAGAGACAACTAATTTTCTCAGAGGTTGCAACACAACCTCTCCCCCTCCTCCACAAGCAGTCACTGCACTGGCAGGATAAGCTGGAGATTCTCCAGCGTAAGCAGGAAGGCACAATAAGGTGTGCAGGCCCTTCTCCACCCCGATACCCACAGCCCTTGGGGGTACCACAGAGAGCAGAGGCTGACAGCCCGGCCGCTCAAAGGGAGGTGGTGACATTCCTCCGCCTGCTCATTTCAATTGAATTACCATTTTCAGAGGGGGACGTGAGAAACACACAGGGCTAGATGTTATGCCGAGGCAACGAAGCGCACAAGGGAGTTGCAGACTCCTGTTGTACCAATTGGTGGCTGGGTTCTGAACTCTCATTGTGTGATCCGATTTCTCCTGTCATCCAAGCCATTTTTGCAAACTCCAAGCATACGTCCATTTAAGCCATGTGTCCTGACATCTAAACAGCTGAAGGGGACAGGAGGGGTAGGGAGAGAGGGGAACCACTGGATTTCTGGTGACAGTGTCTAAAACACACATTTGCACAAGGAAGTCTCACTTCAGATAGTCACTTAGCAGAACAACTACAGCTGCTGACAGGCAAGAGGTACAGTTTCAAGTGACCATCAGACATAAAATAGGCCAAATAAATTACTGCAATCTAAAGGGAGTGGGTGGGTGTGCTCACACAAATGTAACAGAGATAACAAATGGATTACCTATGGGTGACCCAGTGGCAAAGATTAGCAGACCCAGTTCTCATTTCAGTTACACCGTACCAATGACATTACCTAAGATGTAGCAGGAGCGAAAGTGAAATCAGAGTCCAACCCAGGATGTCAGGGAGGCAGCTGCTTTAGTATTTTAATGCCTAGAATTTCAACCCAGTTTGCTTTGTTTCAGGAGTCTAAGCTGTCTTTGGTAGAAGGGCTAGCAGCCTTTGCCAGCTGCCATGTGATCTGCAAGGATGTCTTCTAAGGGAATTGGGTTATTTTGTGAGGTGGGAGTTGTTTGTGATGAAGGCAGACAGCACAGGTATACTGTCACTTTTTGTCCCTTTCCTCAAAGGTTCTATTTCTGTTGCCTGCCCACATATACAGTTTCCCTCTCCCCTGTGCTCCCCTACACATAGCCCCATCTGTTCTTTGGAAGTACCAAGAAGGCCAGTCATGGTCTTTGTGGGGTCTTTGAGGAGTGGATCAGACAGTGCTTATTCTCTGACTGAAGTAAAATACAAGGGTTTTTTAAATATGTACATAAATAATTTGCAAGCCTTCCCACTATTAATTGCTGATGGAAATTAAACATCTGCTAACAATAAACTCCCCATACAAATGAGAAGATAGTTTCAGTCTGACTAAAATGCTTTCCCCCTCCTAATTGCTAAGAAAACCATTTTCTTGTCTTTTACAGTGGCAATTTCATTAGTTCTGCAATTATCAAAATATTTCAGTCCTTTCTCTTTTGTGACAGAGAGGAAAAGCTCTAATTCCCACTCCAGCTCTGCTGCCAGGGTACTGCAAAACCAACTGAGAAACTGTCAATTATGAGTAGCCATGAAAAGTTCTTGGGGCAGAGACTATGTGGGTTGCAGAGTCCACCTTCACACCTTCTCTCCCCGTATCATCCACAGTCCCCTAGAAATCTTCCGTATTTACAAGTATTATACTACAGGCTATATATGACTGTGGCAACTAGGTGCTGCAAGTGCAAAGAGGAGCTGAAATGCTGATAATGCGAGAATGCTTAGAATAGCTGATGCCAGGGGGAGAGAAGGGGGCCACCAGCTCAATTCGCATCACACAAGGAAATAAGGCAGTTGGGTAAAAGCCCCCATATGGCTGCTAGGGAACATGAAGCTAAAAGGGCTTTCACTGCTTGGAGAACTGCAGATCTCCTCCAGCTGCTCATCTCACTCTGTGTAACTTAGTGCAGAAACATAAAGAAGAATTCCAAAAACCCACAGTATTTTATTATACAGGAAAAGCAACTAGTCCTTTGCATGAGTATGTTTTCTGCATTCACAAATCTCAAAGCACTTAGCTGCAGTACCTGTCTTCTGTCAACTTAAGGGATGAAAGGCCAGGTCTAGCTCCCTCAAGGTCAAATAGCAAGTTCAGCAGCAAAAGATGACTAGGACTCAGTTACATCCAAATCCCATTCAACTATTCTACGCATTAAATTGGAGAGACGTTAAACACCCTCATAGCATCAAGAATGACTAATGCTCTCCAGTTCAGCCTGTGATAGAGAACTGGGAATTTGCACATCTCCTTCCTCTGCCTCCCACTCCTCTATTACCATTCCCATATCGTTCCAAACCCCACATGATGAGATTTTCCTAATCGGCAATTAAACAGTTAATGCTTACATTACAGCAGATGGAACAGGAGTTGCTGCAGGGAAGGTATGCAGAGGGAAGGAGAAAAGAGAGAAAGGAGGAAAAAGCAGGCAGAAAAACAAACGTAAAGGAAAGCAGTTTTCCCACTAAAAGGAGTGATTAGTTGACTAGACAACATAACCCTTAAGACTTTGTCTAGACTAGGATAAAATGCTATATTGTTGAAGGTGTTCTAGAGGCATAGTGTAGGTAAGGCTCACAGCTTCTGAGCATGTGGTAGCCAAGGTAAAGACTAATTAGGACACGTTCACTAACACATCTTAATGCTCCACTTTTAAATCCTTGCCTAAGAACTCAAGGCTATGCAAAGCAAAGGTCTGATGCTGTCCTAATGATTATAGAAGCAAAGCTATGACACACTGCAAAGAAATCAGAGTGTCGAGGAATTGCTCGGGTCTCACCTCCAGCATTTTTCATACGCTCATTGAATGCTTATGAACATTTGCATCTTAAAATATTCACCAGCCTCTTACTGAACAACCTGCTATGACATTTTTCCTCTAAAAATCTAATCAAAGCTCCAAATGCCAATAGGCAAAGAGACTACAGGCTAAAAGCCTACACTCTTGTGAAACTTCTCCTTTTGCTCCAATGTTTGCTCAGGCAAATTTGGAAAGGAGGGGGTAAGGGGAAAAGAAGAAAGGACTAGGAAAAGTGTGCCCAGGGCCTTAGCAACACCATCATTTCGATAATCTATTACCAGATTTGTAATTAAAATCTGAGTCCCACCTTGCCAGGGCAGCCAGATGCATCCACAGAGAACTTATTCAGAGAGTTGTTACAATAAATACCAGGAGAATTATGAATGTTATAGCTTCTTCTTAACCCTTCCAGCAATATTTCAGGAACCACCTGTCACTTTGAAAGACTGATGGTTTTTCTCTCAGCTTGTTGCAGGCTCTAGGTGTGCCCCTAACTAAATAGGCTTACCACTTAAAAGCTTAATTGCACCTGTGGCTTAAACCTTATCCCAGACAGCACTGGGGAGCATTTGGATTTGGGCGTTTCAGGTGTGGGACTGGGGCTTGTGCTCACAAACAGAGCTAGGCAAGTCAGAATAGGAGCCCCTAGTAAAAGGGGACTCTATGTATGCCAGGGAGCAGGGGATGGGGAGGAAAGAAGTGTGCTTTTTTTCCCCATTTTGATCACATTTAACTCTATTTACATTTCCACAGCTGGGTTTGAGTAATGTTCACCTCCTTGTTTGTGACTGAGGGCAGGTTTCACAGTCTCAGATTTCTTTTCCACAACAAAAAGATCAAAGTTTGAGCCACTTGTGCAACTTAGGTGTTTACAGTGAAGGGTGCTAATCGAACGGCAAGCCCTCCCTCCCGTTATCAGTCTCACATTGAGCCAAGCTCCTTCATTCCATATGCACCAGGAAGGACTGAGGGAAGAGAGCCCACGTCTGGCATGGATTATAACCCACCATCCCTTTTGCCTGCTCTTACACAGGAACTAAAATACAGCCTGCTAGGGGAGGGTTTAACACATTCAAGTAAAGGCTTGTTCAGGGTCTTTCCTGCAGGGCTGATGAGCTGTCTCCAGGTTGTATTTTTAAAGAGGCTTTCTAAAAAGCAAGCAAGTGCTGTGTGAAGAACCACAATGAAAGAGAAGGTTCCCTTCGTTCACCTTCTCAATACTGCCCAGGCTCACAGTGCATTTCATTGCCAAAGGAAACCTGTGCTCCCTTTTCAAAAGTTACTGGCAAAGGAAAGATAAAGAAATACAGCATAACAGGAGTCCACACGGGCAAGCTTCACATTCTTGATCTCATTCTGTCTCAGGCAAGGACACACAAACTTTCTGGGTCTGTTTTGTGAGCTATGAAATGGAGCTAAATTTTAGGAGTGAATTGCTTTAATTAATAATTGCCAAGCACACGTCTTCAGATGGAAGGTATCATAAATATTAATGAGCTGACTACTGTCTCTTAGGAATCGTAAGCACCACGGATGGATCAAAGAGGACATGGAGCCCTAAGAGACAGAGTGGTGGGAGTTGGCTCTGTGTTTAACTATAGTTTAAAGTAGATCCTCAAGACTGTTGTGGATATTCCCTATCAAGTTACAGCAGCTTTCAATTAAAATTACATTTTATCCTTAGGCAAAATTCCACAGTGTACCTTTTAATATTAGCAGAGCACATTTTCACTCATGTAGATATTTCTTCTACATACATGCATTATTAGAGCTTTGTAAATAGGGGTCAAACCAACTGGGAAATGGGGATTTTACCTTCATTTTCATCTAAACAAACACCCCTTACCTAGTTACATTACCGAAAAACTTCCTGCTCTGCTGGCGATGCCGTGACAAGAAGCAGGATGAGGACGTGGCAGCTGTTTGCTTCACAGTGTTCATAGATCAGTCTGGCAACACTTCAGACATGGAACTGTCCTTGGAATGAATATGGCAGAAAGTGCCACATGGCAAAGATGCTGCTTCTGCTCTCCTGAGCAGTCACCTCCCGAGCACGAGCAGCACAAAACACGGCTAAGGACAGGCTCAGGGGAGCTCCGAGCCCCTGCCTGGGCTCCGGGTGGGTGCGTTGGTGCTGTGGGCCGGGCAGCACTGCAGCATGGAGCCGGCTGCCCTGCTGGGCAGGCACGCTGGGGAGCAGGCTTGCAGCCTCCTCTGGAATGTGGGATGGCCGCAGGCCTCTGGAGTGTTTTCCAAGGAGGTGCTTACATTTGTTTCTCTAAGGGTCCAGTAAAACTGTGGGGTTTTGTTGTTGGGGGTGGTAGCGAGGAATGAGGAAGAGTTGCTTTGTTGTTTCTTGAAAATCTCAAAACATCAGAAGACAACAGGGAGCAGGGACCAAAGGTCTTTCTTTCCCTGAGGAAAATTCAGTCTCATCAGCTGCCTCCTTACCTCTCTCAAGCTGTAAGACCCCGTGGCCGGCTTTCTGCCCACTTCTAAGGGGACAGGGCTTTCTAGATGCTTTGTGAGCCTGACACGTGGTCAGCCAGGCCATTTTCAGTGACTTGCTTCCTTCATGAGGGCTGCACTTCATTTCCTCAGCAGTCACACTGATGGCTCTCCGTCCTGCTCACCTCAGGCATGCCCCAGAAGCTCTGCTCTTTGTAGTTGCTGCTAAGGCAGCGCTGGAGCTGCCTCTGGTTTTGCCTACACTGAGGCTACTGGGGCCGATTGCTCAGTGCTGGCAGCAAGAACAAAACTCAAATGGCACAGGCACACTCGGGGTGGTTGTAATTGTGTCCCTGAGCTGCACAGTGGGAGTACAGCAAAGAAGAATCCTTAAGAATTAAGAATCCTTACCACTTCTTTGGCAAAAGAGGGAGGAATCTGGAAGATGCTCAGGACAGACAGCATCTTGACAGCTAGGAAAAAGAAGCCCCAGAAATTAATCTCCTCCTGGGGTGCCAATGAAAGATGGAATGTTCACAACATATGAGTTGTGGCGAAAACAATGGTCTGATTAACTTGGATCTACTTGCTGTGTTCAATGCTAAAAGATGAGACAGAAAACATAACTGTGTTTTGATAATAAAATAAATGTGGCCACAGTGCCAACAATTTATAGGCAAAGAACCATGAACCCAAACCAGAGGGATGGGCAGTGAATTTCTTCCCCCCGCCACACCAGGGAATTTTACCCCTTTCTATGAATAATGTTTTTATAGCAAACCCAGGCACCAGTCCTAGCTCTCTGTAAACTGTAGCCCAAACGAATCACTTTGGAAAAGGTCATACCACCTCCTGTTCCCAGAATTAAGTTAATTAGCACTTGTCCCTCTCTGTATAAGGTCAGGGATCCTCCCACAAAGGAGGTACACAACCAGATTGTTAAAAGATGTACATATGCCGTCTTAAGCAAACAGGCTTCTTTGTAGTATCACTAAGATTCCCTCTGGCCATCCCTGTAGAAGAACTCTCAATTGGAAGGGAAGCAGACTGGGAGATTAGTGTAACCAGTGCTTTGCCAGGTACCAGGAGCACAGCACAGGTCAATAGGCATGCTGGTGGTTTCGTATTAGCTAGCAATGTCTCTCCATCTGGGTGACTTTTATCAGCTTCAGCATCAGCCTGTCATGCAGAATGAAATATCTGACCTGTGGAAATGTTTTCTTACTGAATTTGAAAGATTTGCAGTGCTTTTTCCCCTCTTGACACACTTTGTTTCCTCTTATTCCATCCAGGCATTTGTGCTGTATATATTGAAGTACTTCACTTCTCCTCCATGTGACCAGCTACATGCACTGGGAGAAAGTAAATCCAGGTAAGACCTGCTATCAGTTATATCTTGGTGCAACTGAAGTTTGATCAGCAATGAAGGTCAACATGTCGGTCTGTATTTTTTGTCCACAAAAAAGTTACACAGTTCATTTACTAAAAGAAGGAAAAAACAGTCAAGCCTATGAAGTTCTTGGGCACAGAATCATTGTCACAGGTTGCTTGCTACAGTACTTACATAAAACAGTAGTTTGAAATCAGAAACCAAACCCAAGTGTTCAATTACAGATATGTCCATCCTCATCTAACTCTTAGCATAAACTATGTAGGATGCTAAACCCTACTTCTTAATCTAGGAGCCTTGACTGCTTGTGCTGAGCACTGCCTCAAACCTGCTGAGAAAGAAAGGTTTACACAAAGGAGGACAGGCCCTGGTTGCCCAGACAGGACACTGCTTTGCAGGACCATAGAAAAGGGTCCTGAGTCTGTTTGTGTCAACTCCCTAAACCACAAACCACAGCTAGCCCTCCCTCTGAAGCACGTGCTTGCTGCTCCTTGCAAGGCTGGAGCAAGATATTTTGGCATCCAGATCACCGCCTTTGCAGGCCCACCCATCCCTTTTGGTCTCTTTCCATTCCTTATCACAGACCTGCAGAGCCTCTCCCTGGGCAGCAGCAGAAACTGGGGCATATTTGCCTCGACGTTTGGCACCCTTCTGTTTCAACATCACCCTGTGCTTCTGACCCAGAGAGCAGCTTACCCACCCAGCTGGATTCTCTGATAGCGAGAGTGGGGTGATATGTAGAGAATCACATGTAAGCAAAGTGAAACTGGCAACTCTGGCATTTGAAACAGAATGGGAACTCAGGATGCACTTGGCATTTCAGCTTTAAACTTCAAAATAAACAAAGCAAAACTGACCTGTAGCAAAGGAACAGCTTATGGGCAGCTCAGACTTGTCCTAGGCTTTCCAGCCAGTCATTTCCCATAAATACTCATAATTTTAAATAAAGAAAGGGGGAGAGGAGACAAAACAAACTGAGTCAACTGCTTACTGCCTTTCTGATTCAGAGTCCTCAGCAGATGTAAGACAGAAATTATTCTATGAAAAAGGTCCTTTTTATGTATCTGGGACAGCCCCCAAAATTTTTACCAGAGGGGAAGAAGAGGACAAGAACTAAACTGCGAACTTGTCCGCACCCTAGCAGGAATTCACCCATTTTTCACCTCCCACAGGTATCATTAGCATGCTACTGAGAGCAGAAAAAAAAAAGCAGCTAAGATCAAACACAAGCTAGTAACAAAGCTCTTCCTCTTGTCATCCTGCAGTGGGCCTGAATTTCTGGCTGCAGCTAGTCTTTTCCTGAAAGGCTGGGTTAGTTCAGAGTCCCTTTTGAAAGTGCCACACTATGAACGTGCTACAGCTGCGACACAGAAAGTGCAGAAGGCAGGAAGTCTGACGTTCACACCAACCTCAGCCCCTTCACTCACACCTCTTTTCAAATAGCTTTAGCACATGGAGCCCACATTTTCACATTCTCAGAACTAGTTTTATCTATCACTCTGCAAGTTTAAGAGAATTTCTGAAATGGTACAAGTCTCTTTTCACATTCAAAAACTCACTCCACTGAGAGAAACTTTGCAATTGTTTTTATAAACTCTTCTCCTCTCTGATTCTTGTTGCCTCGCTCCCATTTAAAATCATATATAGAATTAAAAGAAAACTAGAATACAGATTGAAACACCATACCAACTGCTGTCACAGTCCAAAAATGTCCGGATTTTCAAACTTAAGTCCACCCCTGTGGCCCCCTGTGTAAAAGGGGCCACACATATGTAGGTGTCAATCAGGCTCGGTGGCAAAACGGAGGGACCCAGGCTGAGATTTCAGAATGGCACAGACTTTCCTGGACAGAAAGAAAGTGCCAGTCCTCACCCATCTGGAATGATTTCTGCATTTTTCATTGCAGGCTTTTTGGAATTTGGCCTCAAGAAGCCAGGTGCTTGATTTCTGCATCTCCTGCTTTGCTGTTTTTGATGACAGAAACAGGAAGAGAGGGAAATAAAGAAAAATGTATTATTTACAAGGCTACACCATAATTATACCTAATGTTACCATTGTGACTGTTTTTGCAGGTAACTCAAAAGGTCTTTTCTGTGCCCAGAAATTCTGTAGCTGATCTGGTACATTTTTATTCCATTCATTTAAAAAAAAAATTACTCCATTCTCCTCCTCTCATCACCAGCCTTAAAATAAAATAATACTCAAAATATTTGTGGAAAGTGGCAGACAAATGGGTATTAAAGCCTGGAGATTGCCTGGCAGCAGAAAGCCACAGGCAGAAATTAGCTGTGGCAAGTAACTGAGGGCAACAAAACCCAGCATTGTCCAGCATTTGGACACACTGCAGAAGACTGATGATTGAGTGGAGAGAGCCAGCCTCCCATGATCCTGCAAGGTCTCAAGTACTGTTCTGAATTAGGTAAACTAGTATCTCCTGTACCTGTACCAAACCACACAGCAATACATGGTCTCTCTGTTTACAAAGTCTGCTGGCAGCTGTCCTAGAAGTAGCATCTATCTTGGAGAAGATCTTGTATTTTCTCTTGGTCTCTGGAAAAGGATCCCAAACAAGTGGCAGGGACACAGTTTTGGAAGCCTCTGCATGTTTATCTTTACTGATAAGCCTGCAATCTTTGCTGCAAGCACATCAGCATGTGTGTGCAGCAAAACCTTATTCCAGTCTATGCCTTCCTTGGAACAGGCTTCGTCAGAACTGGGCAATGTATTTAACTCCTTAGTGGCCAATCTAAAGAGGCCTTGGTGTAGAAGACTAGAAGACTTCTTTTTCCTTCTCAAAGATGCATCATGTTTTCATATACCTTTGAAAAACAAGCAAGTACACCAGCCCTGCTATGAGACAGCAGCAGTGCAGACTGTATACCTACACTGACACTGTCAGGGGAATTTACCCTAAGAGTGTTCCATCTCCCCAAACAGCCTCTGATTCTGTGCTGATCAGAAGTATTGTCTATTTGAAATAAAGGCATGCAGCAATCTAAGTCGTGGGCTGAACATATGAAAATTCATTAAGAGGACTTGTTGAAATTATTCTGTCTGATTGATTGGAGGCTGTCGGGAGGAGCTTTTTGGATATGTAAAACTGGAGGATCAACCTTCATTCCAAGACATCTGATCCTTTTCTAGTAGCTTAACTAAACCTGTTCATGCAGCTTTGTTAATACTTGAATTCTCAGTTCACACACAAACATGCATGCCAAGGGCAAATATCCAGAAAGGCACTAGGGATCTCCCAAAGCTGACATGCCAAGGGCTTGGACAGCCTGAAAATTACAAACAAGTGGCTTTTTTCTGACAGCAGGTTCCATTTATTTCCTCCCACTTGCTCTTTCCTCATCTCCTTCCTACACCCCTGAGTCAACCTTCACCAGGCAAGTTTCAGTTAAGCATGTGCTTTGCCAGAGGTGATTTTAAATTATGTTTTTCAAAGTTTATTTATAATACACACGCACAGTGCATGATGCTTTCAGGGCTTCCGGAGACTTCAGCATGTCAGGCATGACTTTGCCAGGTGGAAGGAACACTAATTCATCAGCTGACCCATAGAAAAACACCTCCCCTGTGTACTCCAAACTCAAAGTTGGAGTGAAATAAGCTAATTTTTGCTCTGTTATCTCCTACCTAATATTCATAATTTCCATGATCAACGTACTGGAAATTCCAATCGCAAAATTTTGGAGGAAGCCAGCTGATCCCCCCAGCTGATCTTGTAGCAAACCAGCAGCCCATGAGACAATGCAATGGTCCTACCAACAATTACCCACAATGAACAGAACTGGGTGAAACTAGAGTCAGAATTCTCATGGTCCAGCACTCCCTGCATCTGGCAGGCACCAAGTTTCATTAAGCCATGTTTGTCCTAAATGGATATACTTGACCAGTTTCTACTTTCCTAAGAAAAGAATAACATGAACACAAGATCATTCCCAAGCAGAAAAGCACATATTTCCAGGAGTGAATCTCTGAGCTCAAGTTCCAACCCTAAAAGATGGTTTGGCTTTCCCATCTATATGCATACAAGTGAAGTTTTACTGCACAAACCTTTGCAGATCCCACATTCTGCTTCCTGCTCTGTACCTAGCCTGGGCAGTAAACATCACTAGATGGGCCTTTCAAATGAAAGGTATGTTCATGGCTGGTTTTTGGATGGGTTTAACATTCCCTGTTCTGAAATGATGCAAGTTGCTGAAATATTGTTTCCTCAGCTGCAGAGCAAATAAAAACAGAGCAAGTTACTCAGACTAATGGCTCAGAAACCTCAATATTAGGAGGTGGCACAGAGGCGTTCTGAGAGAAGAAAAGGATGTGGTAGACAATTTGCTAATGGCCAGAAACTCTCTCTGAAAAAGCTAGCTGCATGCCAGAATGCCTCAGGACAGGGCTGAGTCCACTGCTCCTTCCACAACAGCAGCTCTTTCTAAATAAAGAGGTCTTTACACGCAGGTTGGGAAACTTAATTCAGATTAACTAAAGTTGTGAATTTAAAGTAATTTAGCTAAACCACATTATATCTCTGCACAGACACATTCATTCAGTATTCAAAGGAACTTTAATTTGGTTTATCTTTTACTGAATTAAGAGCATTTTCATTCTAAGAATGCCTATGCAGGGATTAGTGGGTTGAACAAAGGATGAAGTTACATGCCAGGCTGGAGTCGAATGTAGTATAGGAAGTCTTGCCACTTCTGTGCTAAAGAACATTCATTATCCACCCCACACCTAACCCTCCCCTTAAAATAAGATAAATAAAATTATAAATTCAATTTTTTTTTTATAATTATCCATGCCTACAAATCTCAAGCTGCATTAAAAAATCTACCTCTGGCTCTGCATTTGCCTTTTGTTTCAATCTGTCGTTCTGGTAGATATACGTAGAAATGTGTATTGCTTATGATATGTGGTAGAAATATGTATTGCTTAAGAATCAGAAAGAAAAAGGACATTGATATCATAGAAAATGGGAAAAGACAACAGCTCCTAAGAAGCATTCATGGCATTATTTCGCACACAGAAAAGACAGACAC
The DNA here is from genome assembly GCA_039877255.1 of Loriculus beryllinus. NCBI lineage: Eukaryota > Metazoa > Chordata > Aves > Psittaciformes > Psittacidae > Loriculus > Loriculus beryllinus. The sequence continues at coordinate 20,816 of JBCJKH010046197.1, read as the reverse complement.
TAGACCCCAGCCACATCTGTGCAATAGTCTGCTTATGGACCTGGATCTAGATTTGGCCTCCACCATTTCCATGAGCTGCTGATCTGACCACCTAATGGAGAGAATATATCTCAAGGTTTAGAAGTGAGACTGTAGAGCTGTTTTAAGTGACTAGTTATGTTTACAGCTTACCTATGCAGTACAGACCTCTTACAGCTTCATCAAGGGTCATATAACTCATCTAGCTGCATGGACACAACATTTTTCAACAAAAGGGCTCAGCAACAATTATTTCACAGAGGAGAAATGGCAACTAATGGGACATTTCTGGCTGCTGTTTAAGAAAAGAGACTTAACCTCTCCTCTCTGCTTCAGTTTATCTGTGATTGCTGGGAAAAGCTGTGGCAAGTCAGAACCACAGACCACCGAAGTCCAGCTAGCACAAGAGAGACTGACAAGTGCTTGAAGTGAGAGGGGTCTGGTAGCTGTGGTTACTCAACAGAACCCAAAAGAACCCCACACACCCCACACACACCCCCTACATGCTACTCTCCATGCCACCCCTTTCTGAGTAGGAGAGGAAGGGAAAAAAGACTACAGAATTTTTCATATAGACATTAAGTAAACAACACTCTGTCTCCAATGCAGTCTTCCACAAGAAGGAAAACCAACTTCACAAGCAAGTCAAGATTGTCAAACAGGAGACAGAGGAAAGCATTGCCTCAGAATGTAAGGAAATCCCAGGCTGGCTGGTTGGGAAAGAATTAGCAATATGTAATTAAAAAAAGGCACTCTCCCCTTCCTCATCCCTGAGGTGGACACAGGTCCTGCATAATACTGACTTCTACATCAGCACCAGAGAATGAGACAATCGCTTGAGGTCCTTCTCATTTACAGCCAGCCTCTCTCCCTCTTGCTCTCCCCTTTCAGTTGCTGGAGGCTATTCCACACCAGTTACCGGCAGTGTTCCTATGCAGCAGGACATGCTGTTCATATGTGCAACTTGTGATGAAAGATTTAGCCACTGGAGAACACCAGAGAGGAGAGAACTAGATAGTAGTTGTTATCTTGCCTCACAATGGATGTTCAGTGATCCCTTACTGGTGATTCTGATTGAGCACCAGTGGAGCCAGCCCGCCTCCTCTTGTGTGCAGAAGGAACAGGGAAGAGCTCACATCACACTTTACTGAACAGAGTAAATCCAGTCATTTGGTAATACCACCAGGAACACAGCCTGTCAGGATCTTCTCCAGGCAGAGCTATTGAAAGACTAGGAACATCTGGTATATTCATCAGGCCTAAACCACAGGGAAGGCATGAGGTACAGCATGAAGCCATGTACAGCACAGACTTCTGTACAGGTAGAAATAGAAGGGACTAAGAGTAGAGGACAGAGGTATGCAAAATGAAGCCCTACAGAAAAAGCACACAAGCAAACACAGTTTATGCCTTTAGCACAAGACACAGGGGCTGCTCTTACAACAGGAAACTGAGAAAAGCCAACAGACAGTCAAAACTAGCAAATAAAATAAGCAGGGAATGTGAATGACAGCTGCCCAGAATGACTGACTGTCTACAGGCAAACATACCAGCAACACACTGTGGAGCAGTATCACATCTTGTTATCCTTGTCCCTGCAAAAGATCAAGACTGGGGACCACTCTGATACAGTGCATAGTGGTGGAATTCCTTGGTCCCCAGTTCAGGAGGCAAAGACTCAGCAAGAACAGTTTAAACTCAAGTATGTTGTATATGATAGAGAATACCCAACTACACAGAACACTTATGTGAAGGCAAGAAACTCTCGCCTTAGGGCATAAACCAACCACTAACTTCCTCCATGGGCAAGTTACTCCATAGTTGTTTGTTTTAGGAGTTCTTGTACCTTTCCCTCAAGCATCTGGTGTTTGCCTCTCTTGGAGAAAGGATGCCAGACTAGACAGACAGATCATGGCTTCTTTCTGGTATGGCAATTACTGCATTCCACCCTGGAAAGGGGAGGGCACACTGGGGAAAGCAAAGAATGTTAGATGGCAAGTTCCAATAACACACGGCTCCATTAAATAGCCTTCCTTCTCCATCTGGCCCTGCACAGTCATGCCAGCAGCACACCAGGAGCACACAGTAGCACAGCCTGGCCCTTTGCATTCTCAAAGAGTTCTGGGTTACACTGCAGAATTTGGGAACAAAGCAAAGCAGGGCTCAGCTCTTGCCCTGGAAGTCCTCACACGTGCAAGAAGCAGGATGTTCCCATGCAAGTATGTTACAAAACCAGGGCGCAGAGCAGCATTGCGGTCTGCAGCCCAGGTTTATACAAAATGCAGCATTGATAAATCAATCAGTCAATCAAAACAGATCTCACGAGACACAGAGGCCCCTCAGCATCAGGCTAAATTATCCATTGTCCCATAGGATCTGTGCCTCTACAGCTAAAAAAAGACAAAACACAACCAAGTTTACCTACAAAACCAATTCCTTACAATCTTTGAGTAAGTCAACCCACTTGCAGCAGAATAGTAAATACCTGTATCAGTCTGGGAACCAGGGGCTTGGGTAGCATTTATATTTGAAATGAGCATTTGGCAAGGCCTCTTTCTTCCTCCTCTGGAGCCAGAAGGCTCCCAAGCTCCTCAGGACAACTGTAATCCGGGTAAACTTAGACCTGCCTTTCTACCTAAAAATTCTTCTCTCTGTTGATGTTGGCTCTGGGCCAGTTTAGCCTTCAATTCCAGGTCTCCCAGTCTGTGTCAGCAGAAATTGCTTGTAGATATCTGCCCAGATTAGCTGCCCAGACACTATCTCACTTGTGACCTGCTTCACAGATACCCTTCTTGAAGGCAGCTGCTGCTGCTGCTGCTGCTGCTGCATTTATCCACTGGAGCCCTCATTTCCTTACTGCCCATCTGCTGCAGGGGAGGCAGAGCCACACAGGCAAGACACAAATAACTGACAGGGAAGATGTAGCCACACCAAACAGTAAACGCCAGGAAATCCAAAGCCTACACCTATCTAGTGAATTTGTGCCAGTTTTTAAAAGCAGGAGAATGTGGATAAGCAAACATAGATACAGTTGAATGACTTATCTCAGTTTAGACAAGCGATATCTAAATAATGCTGTTTAACTTATTACTGTAACAAATACGAGAATTGATTTAATAACCTAATGTTAGTTTTGGACAGTAGAGGTCTGCATCAATGGACCAATACACTAATTATGTTATCTTATCAAGTCAGTGCATAATAACAGAATTTCACTATGCATTGCTGGAAGTAGGCTTAGCTGTGCATCAGAAAATAATCCCTGAAAGACAGAGAATAAGATAGTATTTAGCAGGTACTCCTTGTGACTGGGTGCATAGTGGTTATTTTCATTTCAAAATATTATATATAAAGTATTATCTATAAGGTGGGTGTTGCATGACAAGAAATTGCCTCTGATAATCTTTTATCACTTGTTATTTAACCTGCCTCTATCACTGAGAGGCAGTCAATATAATTCTCCAAAAGACTTAAGTAAAAAGGAAAGAACTACTGGTGCATATGCAGATCCATTCATTGTAAGCTGACAATAAAGCTTTTTCCATCAAGGTACAAGCAAAATGACTTGCTGACATTAACTGGCAAGTACTTTGCATTCATATGGTATCTTTCATCTACAGACTTCAAAGCATCTGACAGGAGGCAGGCAGGCGTTGTTTCTTCATCCATCCAAGAAAGAAGCTGAAGCACAGTGTGGCAAGGTCTTCCAGAGAAGGTAAAACCATTAGCAGAAATTTAAATTACCTGATTTGCAGTCCTTCAAAATGAACTGCTTTGCTCCCAGTACAAATTACACGTGCACCAGAGAGCAGAACCTCCATTCACCCACACCCCTCTGAGAACTGCCAGGGATTCTTTAAGAATTTAAATTTCATTCATGAGAAACTAAACAGGCACAGAACACAAGAGTACTCTTCTAAACAGGGAAATGATGGGGATCTGAAACCAATCCAGATCTGAAGTTCTGTAGTGCTTCGAGGAGGAGCACTCCTTGAGTGAACCTGCAGAAGCACAGGTCTTCATTCATGAGGAGGGGAAGGGAAATCCTGGTACATAATCTAGCAAGTGTTTAAATAAGCCTGTTCAGATGCAGATCTCTCCTCTCCAGAGAAAAACCAGGGCTGTAAGAAAGGTTATGGAAATAAGTTTTTAAAATGCCATTTAAAGAGAGTAAGCCTTTTCAGCTGTTCCAGCTCTTCACCTTATTCTTCTAACTGAAGCAATGCTGACTGCCTGAGGCACTCATAGGGAAAAAAGCCCTGCACAGTGTTCTTCTTTTAAAAGAAGTGTATGATTCCTGTAAGCTTAAAAACAGCAAACAAAAAATGATGCTGAGGCAACCTCTGGAGCAAGCAGTCTTCTGGCATTGGTCAAGGAGCCTGCAATAGACATATTTAAAAATGCACTCTCTAGTAAAGAGATCTCTCGTGGCCTGTGGAGGCAGACAATATTAGAGGCCACTAAACCCTGAAGTTTATTTTTCTTAAAGTTTTCACTTCAAATAAAGCTTTGTTTTAAAATGTATGGGGCCAACTGTTAGAGCATTGAGGTCCTGGTTATTAGCCAGCCAGAGCCCATGAATTATGTTTAGTGAGAAGTTTATTGGCTCAGTAAACACCATTCCAGTTCCCCTCACCCCTGAACTGTGGAAGCCAAACCAAGAGATATTCAATGCCATGTTACCACTAGCACCAAAGCAACTATTATCTGATTACAGGCATTTTATTTTTTGTATGGAATTTGCTATTGCATCATTTCATACATGTAAGTCTTTAAATCTACCAAGGCAACACACAAAGTAAGTGTTGAAGTAACTAGTCCTGTTTAACATCTTCTGGAGCAGGAATATTTGTTTCCATCTTGTAGCTTTCTGAGTGCAAGCACTACAGAAATGCAATCCCTCAAACTCTTAGGCAAAGTGGAAAGGAGTTTAAAACACAAGCAAGATTAGAGTGGGCAACCACAAGCGCATTCTGATAAAACCATCCGATGGAGCCAGGGCAGAGTACAGGGCTGTAAGAAGTTGCATTTGTTTCCTCTTACTGCCACTTTGTCCCAAGGAGACTCATAAAAACAGGGCCCATTCTGTGTGCTGAGAGTAGGTGGCCAGAGGTCAGACTTGGATGTTGCTCTTTTTAAGTTACGCAGTCAAGAACACCTTACACAATTCTGACTTCATGGCAGAGCTGCCTACAGCTCAGAGACAGTCCAGGTAAGATGCATCCACCATGGAACTAGGGCAGACTGATGGCCTTACACCCATCCGTGCACAGCACCAGGAACCCAGAGACCAAAACCCAAGGTAGGCATCTCCAGACTGACACGCAGCTGTGTAAATCCAGAAGCAACTTCTACTTGTGTGGCTGGCTTTCTCCTGGGCATAATGCTGGTTTATTTGGTTATCTGTCACTGCCATGAGCTAAAGCCTCACATACAGAGAGTATATGATCAGTCAGTGTGCAGTAACTTGTTTGCATGCTTGTTGTTCCAGTTTTCTGGAATAGCTGAAATATACCAGAAGACTTTATGGGGACTGTGTCAGTCCTTGAGGCAAGGAAAGTTAATTTAGTTGGAAGAGTAAGGATGCAAAGAAGAGTGCTATAATAGCAGTCAGTTTTGGTAGCAAAGTAAACTTGAAGGAATTTAGGTTCTCCTCCTAGTTCCCTCCATCTGTCACACCATCTTGGCTGAATAATACTTCTCTTCGTGTCTCTGCTTTCTTTCTTGCCTCCTGCCTTGTCCATTTAGACTATGACTTTCTTCAGGGAAGAGACTGGGCTTGTACAGCACCCAGTGACAGCCTTAGGACTCTGCAGTCCTTCAGCCAAACAATGCTTTTATATAAAAACTTTGCTATAGACCAATTTACATAACACCAACTATGAAGTCTCATATTCTCATGTAACTGCTTTTTTCTGATGTCCTGAATTACAGTGCCAGAATCTGTCCATATGACAAGAAAGAACCATGGCAGTACAGATCCTTAATATCCAATCTATCCCACAAGGACGTGCCAAGGCCATATCATCACACCCATAGTCAAGCACCTCTAGGGAGCAAGCACAGTTAAAATCTTTCCACCCCAGTAGTGGTGAAAGACAAGATACCCTTCTCTTTAAACTTAACCCTCTCCCTCCCAAAGAATGCCTGGAATTTCTACTATTTCCCAGCAGAGAGTGGAAGGCAAAGACTTGGCATGGGGCAAGACAGATAAGAGCAGTTGCCTTCTCTAGCTAGGTTTTGTTAACTCTGCATAATTGCTTAGGGCACGTGATGGTTAGAGGGAGACACATACATGTCTGTCAGAGACAGACTACAAATTACAGGTATAACTCCAAGCAAACAAAATCTAGTTTACAATGTGGCTGTGGTATATAAAACACCTCTGTAAAACTACAGTCTAATTCAACTGCTGCAGGTTTAATTTACAGAGTAATGATATACTTTCCCCTCTCAAAGACTGCCACTTAGGATCACTAAGATGTTGAATGAAGTCTCTGCTGTCTTCTGGGATGCATGGTGAAGGCTGATTGTTGTGGGAAGCATCTCTAAGGAAGCCACGTTTAAATACCATGTTTTGCAAGAGGGCACATATTGTGTCGCATGTGAATTCAAGTTCCTTTACCAGTTTAAAATCTGGGTCAGAGCAAATTGCTTACATTTGGAGTCCTTTTCTGAAATTAATGGTATGTGGGATTTAGAGTTGTAGATAAAAGACAACCGGATACTCTGCTATTATATCTGCTCTGTATCATGCATGTACCATCTACAGTTTTCCTGCTAAGCTTTGTTCACATGTACAACCCACTTCTTCAGCAGTTGCACATTCAGCATACTAATGATATTATTCTTGGCCATCCTGTTAAACTCACAGTATAGGTTAAATGCACAGTAGGGGGGCCTGCAGGGTTCTCAACAGTTTTTAGATGGCTACAGATTACAGCTGGCCAAGGGTGGAAGTTTTGATAAGCAGTCATGAAGTTGAGAGCTCTACTATTCAAATAGGATGTTGACTAGTGCTGACTCTATCTCTGTCACTCCTCTGGTGATAACTAGATTACCCAAATGTACTATGCTTAGGGCTACATCAGACCACTGCTTGGAAGCTCCAGTTAGTACTACATACAGCTGCCAAATCGCTTAGCTAGATTTCACACAGGGATCACACAGAACAACTGTGATGGTTGATGCTTGTTTCACATTGCCATTCAAGGAGGTACTTTTGGATTACCAATACCTTGTATGACTTGGGTGCTGGCTATTTCAGAGATTATTTATTTCGTTGTATCCTGATAGGCAATTGTTAGCTGGATGCTAGGATCCGGCTCAAAAGTTTAAGCCTCTCCAATCTGGAAATTTGGGTGGTATAATATCTGACTCAGGAGTCCCACCCAGAGCTAAGATCCTGCCCAAATTTATTTTGGTGCTTCTTGAAAGAAGAGAGACAGAAAGGAAGGAAGTAAGAAAGAAGCCTAAAACCACAACACAAATTTGCAAGTTAAACTTACTGACAGAACTGACCTGCAAAGTGCAAAACAGTAACAGAGAATGATGATATTCACACTTTCTCACAGTATTCCTCCAGGTACAGAATATCACATTTTCCTAATGCAAGCCACTCTGGAGTGACAATCAATGAAAGACATTCAGTACAATAATAATATTTGGTTTAGGATAAAAATGTGGTTCCTACCTATGGGCTTGTATAGGAAAACTCAGCAGAGTCTTACACTTCTTGTAGGTAAATTCTGAATTTTCATCCCTTTGTTCACAAGCCAGGCAGAATAAAAATATCCACCTACACTAAACCAAAGGGAGCCACTCTTAACCCAGACACAACCACAACAGACATTCTCCACAGTCCTTGGCTTAATAGAACACTGCCTTGTGGTTATACCCGCCACTAGGATTTCATCTTGCAAGTTCTAGCACGTTTAATTTATTCCAGGTCATACATCAAATATAATATTGAAATTTAAGATGGCATGTGAGATTGAGGCTTTCTTTTGCAGTGTAGGTAGAAAGAACACTGTTGGGATTGCTGGTGCATGAACATATTAATACATAAACATAAACTTGTAGCCATCACTCAAGAAAAACAATTGGTCTTTAAGAGGGGAAAAAAGTTGTAAAAAGAATCAATTCCATTAAATAGCTCTATAAATCAATTCCACCAAAAATCAATGGGAAACTACATCCACAATGTGCCAAGTAACTCTACACATCAGGTGCAACTGTCCGTAACAGTGGCCATGTAGCAGCTCTGCCTGCTGGGTATTCAGACAGACATGGGCTAGAGCAGGAACTGAATTGCCCATGCTGCCCTCCAGCTCCCTCCTGCAGTGTTTTCTGCCCCATGAGATGCATAATGGGTCAACAACATCATGCACTTCCAAAGTCTGCGTATCTGCGTGATGGAGCCAGAAATGGGAGCAGACTCCTGCTCACAGGCTATGGGGGCCCTTGCCTCCAGACACAGAAATGGGCAGTCCCTCCTAAAGACAGCAGAGGAGAACTCATGTTACTTGTTAGAGCCAGGCATCCGACATGCCCAGGTCTCAAACGAAGCATGGCTTTGGGATTTTCCAGCAAGCTTTACGCCACAGCAAGTGTCCCAAAGGGAAGCTAACTTAGACAGACACCGGGAAGGTGATGGAGGAACATTCAGGATCTGGGGCCCAACAGCCACCAGCATGCAGTAAGTCACAGACCAGTTAAACAAATGACTTTTTTAAACACAAGTTCATGAGTTCCACATTGTGGCAATCTTTACTGTTCAGTGATTTCCCAGTGACTGTGCCAGGCTGCTATCCTCCCACTTTCAGAGTGCAGCTCAGTTGCCTTTTCACATTCATAGGCTGTGGATGCCCCTTCAATGACTGGAGAAACCCTTGGGGCTTTCATTTTGTGCTGTCAGCTCTCAGATGACTTTGGAAACACCCCTCCCGGGGTTCTTATTCTGTGTGGCAGAGCAGAGAGGGCATGGAAGATTCTGGCTTTGTTAAAACCTGCAGAAAAATTCATGTCCTGTCTTACCCTTCATGTGCTCCACGTGTGCTGTCATGTCTCTGGGCCTATTATAGACACACACTATTTAAGAAATTCAGACATAGCATCTTTGCAATGGAAAAATTTGATGAGTTAGCCTCTGCTATTCAGCACTAAGTACCAAAACCCATTTTTTCCTGTTGTAACTGAATGCCAAGTGTAACTGAGTTCAGTTATTCCACACAGGAACACTCATGTCTGGTATTCTTCACATATATTTAAAATAGAGAGAGTCCATATGTGTGTGTGCACAATAAATAATGATCAATTTAATGAGAGTGCTTGAGACTGTCCATGGCAGGGAATGAGACCATCTCCTGCTTCTCTCCAAGACTCTGCGACCCAGCTGCAGGAGGGATCTGATCTGCAGGTTGTATCTTAGCTGTTGGGCCTGATCTTAGCAATGAGCACCCTCAACCTACTGATTTCAGTAGAATTTGAGAGCATTCAGTATCAAACCTTCCATCAGTCACAAGTTTTCTCTTAGACGTAAGGGCACGCAGTTCTGGAAAACAGGACTTTGACATAGGCTGGAGGTTTGAGGTCAAGAACAAGTGGGAATTGTACAAACAGAGGCTTCAATCTAACCACTGGTATCTAGCAAGACAAAGCAGCAACACATTAAAGTCTGTATCTTTTGGAATATTCCTTAGAACTTTATCATATGACTGTTCTGCTCCAGAAGAATTAACCAAACATTAAAAAGTATATTAAGGGAAGTGGAAGGACATTGTTAGTAGAACAGCCAGAAGATTTTCCTGCAAGTCAGTTAGATGTTCCTCATTTTCCCTGTCCCTAAAGGGAACTGCAATGATACTTTATTTACTGGTATATCAGTTTCATACAAGTCAGGCAATAAAAGATTTGAGCCAAGTGGCTTCAGTATTACAATGATGTTTTCAGAGAGTTTTGAAACATGGATCTTATTGTAAAGAGAGTCTTCATGCACCAACAAATGCCACACAAACACTTTTCATGGGTGTAACCCTAGACTATTTGGTGAGTCTCTGAAGTTGTGGAATAGCTTACAATGAAGAAATTAATGTTACATTTGTGAAGGACAGCCCAAAACATAGTGCAAAGTTTGTGTGGAAAGAGACAGAAACCAAGTAGGAATAGGCACAGCTGAGGGAATGAACTGGTTACAGTGATACAGCAGACAGGTGGCAGTGGCTGGAAAAAGCAAGTATGTTCACAACTGAGCATTCTGGAGGAAGCAAAGAATCCAACAGGTTAGACAACCAAAGCATATATCGAAATAAGCAAACACTATGGACTAAGAGTTGAAGCCAGCACAGAGATCTGAGGTGTCAACTTGCTTTTAAAGACTATCATGATTTAAATCATACACCAAATTGCATAATAGGCAGATGAGATGAAGTGAAAGATTAGTTTGTGGAAATAAGACTCGGAGAGGGGATTGTAAGGATTTTTTTTTTTTAATCTTGCTCCTAAACTCTTCTATATTCAAGGGAAAAAATATCTTAAATCCCATTTCCTGCCTCTGTAGGGCTAAAAAGTTAACACCATATTTCATAGCAGTTAACGTGGACCAGGATTACTGTGCTGACTTGTTCTCTAAAGAGCAAATACATTCTAGAAACTAGATTGGGAAGTAGGTAGATTTCTTTCTGTCAAATCCTCTGACAAGAAGCAGGAGGGAGAAAACATATTTCTCTCTAAGGCTTCTGGGGATTAACAGAATTAAAGAGTCTGTTGCCCTTAGCAGAACTGATGTACTCTTCCTGTTGGACTTACTCATTCAGTCATTCACTGTAGAGACTGACTTCATATGAATAATCATGCTTTTCTTTCCTACTTGGATGAAGTGCTTACACTCTTTTCAGTGAAAGCAAAAGAAAATGCTTTATTTAAATCTTGAACATTAAGTTTTTAAATAAGCCAGAAGGCTCTCATGAAGAAAATCCAATGACCCAACAGAAGGAATAAGTTTAATGCCAGCCAACAAACTGCCTCTTAAGAAAAAGAAAGATTCAAACCCCTACCCATGCTGACATCCCAACAGAGCCTTCACTGACACAGTAGTACCTCTGTCTATCTGGGGCTTCACTTTGTCAAAGCCTTTTAAACGGAGAGCACCTAGGCAATGAGTATGACACACATCCAGTGAGACTCGGAATGTCTTGCCTGTTTGCTCTTGAGCTTCTGAACCGTGACCTCAAAGCAAATGAATCTGAGGAGAACACATTAATCAGGCATTCACCCAGCCGGGCTCAGGATTTTCAAACCAGGGACCTGAATCAGCTCTATCACCTCCCACGTCTTTCCTGATACAATTAGTCAGCATCTGCCCTGGCAGCCAATTCACTGCCTCTCAGAGCAGGGGGACAAGCAGCTGCAACTCCCCTGCCCGCTGCCTACTTCCTAACGGGAATATCTTACTGAACTGGGCCTGGTGGAGGTTAGCATCCCTTCCCTCCGTTCAGGGACACACAGGAGCTGAGAACAGCTACCACATACAGCCTCTTTGATTCCCTGCTCCAGCCCAAGTGCAGGTTCAGACGTGTCCCAGCCACACCTCTCCCCACTTTGGGCCAAGGCCATGCCAGCTCCACACACCTGTTGGAGGCTTCCCCACATTTTAAGGGAATCCCCAGAAGGGGATTTGCAGGTGCTCTGCTCCCTTCAAAGAGCTCAGGCAACAGATCAGCCTGGGAAACTGGACCCAGAGCATTCGATGTGGCCCTCTGACCTAGTCCAACACGTCCTCACTCCACTAGGCTGAGCCTGAACTTCATAGCTAAGGGGTTTGAAAGAAGCATGTGCTTTTAAAATCCAGCTGAAGTTTTGCTAGGGAAACTTTGCAGAGGCATCCCTAGTGTATCCACAGGAGTTTTGCAATTCTGGGTTACAGGTGATAGCAGCAAATAAACAGGCAGGCAAGTCAGGGTCGGAAGCGGGCTTTTACTTAAAGCCAGCCTCACCAGGCACTTCAAAAATAAATAAAACCCCAAGCAGTTCTGTTTTACCCAACAGCTATAAAGCTCCAGCCCCGCTCCTCCGGCTGGATTGTGCAAGCTCTTACTCCAGACTGAGTTCAAGCAAAGTGCCTGAGTAAGCACTTGCAGAATCTGACCCCCCCAGTCAGTTATCTCTGCTGCACCTCTCTGTGCCTTGCATTGCAAGCTCTTTACCCAGGGACATGGTCTGGGAGTATATTGTCAGCTGCAATGTGCTTTATCTCCATTTATGGCATTAAATCTAATTTGTGGTGCCAAGTGCAGCATTACCCTCACAATGACATCTATTAGAGGCAGTTTCTGTTGAAGACTCTGATCTGACCAGCAACCAGTTTGCACCATTCATTCTTTTATTTTATTGCAAAACCACTTCTCTACTTCTTTAATTTCAAACATTTTGTTAAAAAGTAGTAAGACAGGCACTGAATTACGGAAATCCCACACCCTGGCATTACACTGACTTCACTGGGGATGCTGACATCCTTTGTTCCCCAAAGGTCTGAAAAACTGGGAACTGAAAACAAAAGCAAAACAACAAACTTGACTGATTCATCTCCAGTGATGTGTAAGTTTAGCAGAGGCAGGCTTGCTTTCCCTGTGCCAGTCAAGCATTGCTGGTGGGCACCAAACCCCTTCCCCTCCCTGGGCACAAAGGAGGGAGGAGTGGGACAGCAGCATGCACAACATGAAGCAGTTCTTGTGGAAAAAAAGGCTGCAAGTTGCCCTGAAACGCTGCGTCCTGCATGCCACAAAGGACAGCTGCTACCTTCTCACTTACAAAAACGTGATCCCAGCCAGTCAATCCACAGAGCCAACACTGTCAGATACCCTCCCACTAATCATCAATGATGGTCAAAGCCATTGTAATGAAGAGCTTCCCTTCCACCTCAAAAGGGGACATGCTTTGCTTTTGCTCCAAGAAGGCTTAGGGGGAGCACACTGGGTTTGGTTGGTGGGTTTGGATTTTTTGGGTTTCGGTGTGGGTACAGCCCTAGCTGTTACAGAAAGACACAGGGGTAGCATGGTCCATGAGTAACCACGGAGGAAGCAAGCACAAACAGGCAAATATTCTGAATAATGGCAGAGCAGATTCACATGGAAACTTGCTTGGACTCACCTGGAGTCCTTTCCCCCTTTCTTGTCCAACCAGTTCATGGATGGGGAACATCCCAAGCCTCTGGCATATGGTATTAGATTCTCTGGGTATTAGGTAAAAAACTAGTGATAAGTCTTTTGAAACACTACAGCTGGCGTCAGGTAACCCAGGTCTCATTTCATATGAACTCTCAACATTTGGAGGTGAGAAGGAGATTTTGTTTATTTGTTACAAGTGCAAGAGGGAAACTGGGGTGCTTAATCAGTCATTTGCGAATACTGGGAGTGGAAGCTGGTTTGTCTGGCTATGGCCCTGGCTTCTGTTCTGTACGGAAGAACCCTTCTGCAGCTTTCAGAAACTCATATAAACATCTCAAAAAAGGTTATATGAAGATGGCAGAGACACAGCTGTAAATCGCTGATTAGTAATTATGAAGGCATTATGAGATCCTTGGGTGGAAAGGATCTCTTTGCTGGATAGGCAAATATTTTAATACACACTCCAGCGTTCACTGTTCCAGCAGGACCCTTGAAATATATTTTCCTTTCATGACTGTCCTCTATTGTTAGTTACACCTTCATGCAGCTTTTAAATAACAGTGATTTCCAGTACTACAACACTATCAGACATACTAGTTTTTCTCTGCAGTTGGTTCCACTTATAGGATACTGAATTATTAGTACAGCATTCAGCTTGAAACCCTCTTGCACAATTAACAAGGTGAAATATTAGACAATAGCAGCTACTGTTGTTATTTACTGTTCATTAAAAGCTAATGGAAATTCAGCCCATCTGCAAAATACCATGTCCTTACACAGGCAGAATCAAGCAACAAATCAGTGGCAAACAAATTCTCATATTCAACTCTTTGTTTTAGCCACCAAAATAGATTGTCAGAATGAAGGTAATGGCTCACAGTCCTCTCTCTGTGCTCAGGTCCGATTTTCCCTTACTCAGGAGCTAAGGAGTATCACTAGAGTAATTAAACCCATCACTTACAAGGATCAACGAGAAACTGGGAGACCCAGCAAACTGGGATAAGCCAGCTGACTGCAGCTACTAAAAAGAGGTCCACACCTGGGGAAATACTGAACACATTCCTTCTTCAGAGGCACCACCCATAATACCAGGCCAACAGTCTCAAACACCTCTGCATCTTGGATGGATATGCAGAACCGCATACATTAAACCACTTTTCTTGGAGTTCACTTAAGAATGCTGCCAGCTTGTAAACAGCAGAGTCGGTTTTGCTGCCAGCACAGTTTTTACCTAGAGCAAACGGAAGTGCTTTTCCAAGAATTTCCAAGACTGTTTCGTCACGCAGGACGCTGGCACTGCACCATGCAGCTCAGGGAGGAAAGACAAAAAATACAAGCTGCTGCTCTGCACATCCTGAAAGGGGTTATTTAAAGGCATTTATTTATTCCCAGGAAGAAACTGGCAGAGCAAAACAGACCTCAAAAAAAAAAACCCAGTGTTTGCTGCAGGGGGATAAAGTCTCATTAATATTTTCAGTGCTGTCACAAAAAGTGAATAGTTTTTATAGTTGGCATGTTGCAATTTTCATTACAATTCTGAAAGCCTGGTTTGATAAAGTACAGTGGAGACTAAGAAATGTAGCATTTCTGAAGGACTGGAGAGCAATCTTCCCCCGTCTTCCTTCCCCCCCCCCCCCCCGTAGGTTTTGCATAATACTGAAGCCTTAGTCCTTTGGCAGCTTTACCATTTTGAAGCTGTATTAGAACTGTGTATTATGACAGCATTTACAGGCCCTTGCTGAGGTCAGGGTCCCATTGTGCAAACTTTTAAATATAAGCATTTATAATACAAATATACAAGATAAACCAAGGACATTGTATTCTCTATCCTCTAAAGATGAAGAAAACTTAAGTTGCTTAACTTCCTTCATGACCAGAGCATGGAAAATTTAAATCAGTGATAGAACCTGAATCCAGAATTCCCTAGACCACAGACTCACCCAGAAGTATTAGGTGTGTGCATACCTTCAACCACTGCACCGATTACATAACAGTAAGTACCTATAACCAAGTTTTCTGGATAAAACTTTTTGAGTCCAAAGTTACATTACTTTTAAAACATGCTCAGCCAAACATCAGTCTGCTGACACCTGAAGAATTACACGACAACTCTCACTCTCATACCAAAATTCCTTTTGTTGAGCATTTTGGTACTACAGTTCTGGCTACATATACCTCATAGATGTGCACAGACCTTTATTTTTAGTGGATTCTCTGCCATCTACAGCTGCCTAGAAGGACATCCACATTTTTCTTTGAGGACAGGCCATAATCACGTCACTAATATCACATTATCAAAGAGCATTTGAACTGCCTGGAAAACTAACAAAGAGCCTTTTTCAGGGACTTGAGAAGTTTGATGCAAAAAGTTCCACATGAGCATCATTCTGAATACTTCATGAGGGTAAACAGAAACCAGAAATAACAAAGCACCTCATCCTTCCAGGGTAAATAACATTAAATAAAAGCAGCATAAGTTCAAGTCTCACTATACCCTGGCATAATAGCAAACCTGCTCGTAAATAGGTCATGTTTATTAAAAATAAGTCAGTCTTCTTTTGGTAGTGAAGTTTTGGGGCAAGTCAACCCCTAAACAGAGAAAGCTACTACTTCACTGTTTCATCCAGTCCTAGGCAGTTATCTTACCTTTTGCATCAGGAGCCTTTTGTAAAGGGACAAAGAAGGTGTTTTTTCAGTTTTAGTTCAAAAACTATTTCTTTCAGACTGCACACAGCAATTGATATTTGAGGAAGAGCAGAAGGGCAAGAAAGCTTCCTTCCCTCCAAATGAAAACTAGGTGCTAGAGACTAACATCTGCTAGCTCTAGACTCATAGAAGAGGAGCATAGCTAGAAAATAATCAGTTCCCTTTTGCTTAATGAACATTTCCTTTGCTTTGCATTTAAAATGGAGCTGAATAAGAATTATAGAGTAAGTCACATAGGAAGAGACCTGGGAAGGTTGTCAGGAAGTATTTTGAGAAGAAAGTATTTTCCAAATATTTTTATTTAACACTTCAATATACTTAGATTTAGCATTTCATTGAATTTAATGCTATATAAGAAGTTGTTTGATTCCTTTCTCAGAAACAATGACATAGTATAATTAATTTTGTTTCTGATTTGCATGTTAAATCATAGCTTGACTACATTAAATCCTGTCCTCCTGCTCAGCAGAAAATAATACCAGATTTACTTCAAAGTTATTTTTAGTTGCACATCCATACATGTTTTAATAGGTAAAAACCAGTGAGATCCAGTCTTTCCACTGGAGAGTTAACTAACAACCACATACACAAACTAGCAAGCTTTAAAGTAAGGTTTCTTGTTGGCTGATTTCAATTCTCAGTTAAAATTGGCAATGCAAATTACTCCATCCTGTTCTTTATCGGGCAAGAGAAAAGATTTCCAAACTGTCAAACTGGCTGGTGGCATCTTGACAGCAGATGGAAATGCAGTAAGTAGAGTCCTACATGGCAGTGTCTTTATGTGACTCCTGGAAAACTGAATCCACATACTGAATGGTTCTTTATACAACGGGAAATGAGCACACATTTAGAGGAAGGAATCTGCTGTACACCCCTGTCATCTTAAACCAGGCCAGGAATGGATGGGACTAGCCCAGCATGAAGAGCAGAGTGAGGTTGTTTACCATATGAGCCCTCTTCCCCAGTCAGCCTATTGTGTATCTCTTAAAACTCATGGCAGAAGACTGAGTTGAAGGCAGTTTTATCTTGCACAGTGTTCGGTCTGGAGGGGAAAGGGAGTGGATAGGGCAAACTGATATATTATTGAAAGCTACCTCCTCTTCCTTCACCCAAGAGACTTAAGGACAGCAAGTGCCTCAGGCCAGCATACTGACATGAAATGCTTTCTACCTTTCATCCAGAACCTGGGTGAGGAAAACGTTGGCAACTTTTTCCATCCAGTATCTAAAGCTGGAAGAACAAGAGGGAGTTGTTCCTAGTACCTGCATAGATCTCTCCAAACATTCAGCAACAGAAGCAAGGAGTATACCCTGTTTTCAGGGCTGTCTTTACTGGGAGAACAGCCCCTGATGACAGTGTTGAGCAAGAAACTCCCTGCACTTCCCTAAACTCTTCTTATTGCCAGATGAAGACTAGGACCCTTCCTCTCCCAGCTTAGCTGTCAGTGCATGTGTTTTCTGCACTTTCCGCAGGAGACCGCAGCAGTCTGTCATTTCCACATCAGCAAGAGAGTCAGTGCTGAAGGAAGTTTCCCACAATAGGTCTAGTTCCAAACTGCTGTTTGAAGTTTTTGGTTTAAAAGATCACTCTTTAGCCCCTTCAGATCCACAGTGTGCACATCTAAAAATGTTACATAGTACGTATGTAATCCTGGATAAACAACATTCCCCTCCCCTTTTCATTAAGTAAAATCAGTAACTGGAATCCCTGTTTAGTATTTGTGATTACAAGGATCACCCTCCGCCCTGCCCTGGTCAAACAATACGGGCTCTAGGAAAGCACGAGAGCCGTCATTTCAATAATGCAAAACCCTGTTGCTTCCACTCCAGAACAGCTGACTTGAAGTGCATGCTAGGCTGTGCTTATTAACAAAATGAGAAATCTGATATATAGAAAGAAAACAGTATGTGAGGATTAATCCTGGATTGCAGTTTGTGGCCAGCACTGGGCCGTCATCCAAACACAGATGAAAAAGAACAGAATTTCTCCCACCTGTCACTTAGAGCAGGTACAGCTATTGCAGTGTTGTGGTCTCCTCCTTACAGCTATTGTAACAACCCATTCTATATCAGCTTAAAATTCAGGACTGACCTCGCTGTTTCAGTTCTTCCTTGTTTTGTGGGAGCCAGCACTGGAGGGTGAATTTTCTTTCCAGGAATTGCAAACAAGAAGCATGAGTAACTCACAAGTTTGGACAGCTAGCTTGTAATACGTGTACACTTCAAGGAAAGAAACCCAGCTTAAAACTGGCATCCTGTTGGAACCTGGAGACGTAACTGAACAAGAAAATACAACTCTCTGGAACACTTTTTCTCTTCTTACATTTTCTTCTGCTGTTTTTGAGATCAGTAAGCACACTGTCACCGCTGATTAAAAAAGACCTAAACAAACCAGTGCGGTTGCTTTGCCAACGAGCTACTGCTCAGCAGAGTGAAATCTCGACTGCAATTCACTGTCCTTGTTTCTGATACTACAGCAAGATAAAAACCAATTGAAGCAGCCCTAGTGGTTTTATCATTGGAGCAATCCACAGCAAACCAAAGGAGAAGTCATCTTTATTTTCTAAAAGATGTTCTCCTGCTTATGATCGGGACGATGCTCTGTTGTGGCAATCCCACAGCTGAGCCCTGTTAATTTTTCTCCAAGCCCAGCAGGGTGGGCATGTCTCCCTTCCCATTGAGCCTCGCCTGTCACAATGCAGCCCGTATAATGGCTATGGCACAAATGTGATTCTGCTTTCTCCCACCCCACATTTGCTGCTGCACTGCAATGAAGCTTTGTGGCAACATTTTTCCCTGAATGTTGTCAGAAACTGCAGTTTTGTTCATACATTTTCTCAGCCAGGTTTGGTTAAGGGATGGGAAACTTGGTTTTCAGCAGAGAAAACATG
The DNA here is from genome assembly GCA_039877255.1 of Loriculus beryllinus. Lineage (NCBI taxonomy): Eukaryota > Metazoa > Chordata > Aves > Psittaciformes > Psittacidae > Loriculus > Loriculus beryllinus. Next base: position 2,039 of record JBCJKH010046197.1, on the reverse strand, counting down.
GCATCCTCATCACACCAAACCCTCTACCTATCAGGCTACAATATGTTCATCAGACTGGATGAGAGGGTTAAATGCTGCAGTCAGCACAAACAGGAGTTCTGCTATGAAGGCAAATGCACCTCGGTTTTCAAACATTATCCTATTTCCTACATCTATCACCAAAGAAGGCAGCAGGAGTTCAGAGAATAGCCACACACTATTTTCTACACAAGGTCAAAGCAATGCACAACACAGTTTATGTTTGACAGTTCTTAATTACTATGGGCTGTAAAAATGCTAGAAAATGAGAACTCTCATTGCAAGTCCTGCTGTTCACAACTTCAAATTTCACGCTGTGACCACCGATTTTGGGCTGTGGTGGCTGGCTTAGAGAGTTTCAATCCATTACACAGCCAAAGTGATTAGCATTAGGTTGCATTCTAGTTGTTTTAAATGACTAATCAAAATAAATTGAATGGGTACCCTCCTGATATAAGGCCTCTCACCTTCTCTTCCTCTCCTCTCTCCCCCCACTCCTTGTCACACATCGGCTTCTGCCAAACAATTCAGCACTGACATTACAGCCTTTCACATGATACCAAGTGCTTCAAGCATCTTGCAATACTTATTACTATCTACACATCCATAAGTCATTCTGCCCAGCAACGTATGTGAATACTAACGTGAGCTATTTCTTCATGCATTAAAGATTTAGAGCTCTCCCAGATCCCTGAAAGAAGCTTTTTCCCCAAACACTGAAAACCCATCCTTTTTACCTATGTGCATCTCATCTGCATTTCCCATAGATTAGGGAAGCAGGACATACGAAAAACCTGCCATATCCTCGGGTTCTCCTATTCTTCCTGCTCACACCCCTGCGGCCATGCAAGTCTGTCATGATTAAGCAATGGATTTTGGACGCAGAAGAACAAGGCACTTCCGCGGGGTTCCCTTACCCGTGTTAGAATGGAAAGTAACAAATGTAAGAGGTTGCTTATTCTTACTGCTGCTCTCCTCCGGAGCTAAAATGATATGTCAGTAGCAGGTGGCAAGTTTGAAGATACACCCCCCCTTCTCCTTTTTTTTTTTTTTAAATAAATATAACAAAGGGCACACAGATTTGACCTAATGGGTCAACCATCAAAAGTTAAACTGATTTCAATAATTAGACCTAGAATGTCAGGCACCACTGCAAATAATTGCTCCTAATGCTTTTAGGATTAGATTGCTAATGAAAAGGCGCAAAAGGAGGCCACTTGCAGTTGTGGAAATAAGTCAATTTTCTTTCCATATGTCATTTTCGCCATGTATTTGCTCTGAAATCCTAAGGACTCATTCACAGCTTTCTCTCCAGAGCCGCTGTAGTATATACAATAGTTCTGAGTCATACAAAATAGTAGTAAGTCATATTGAAATACTAGTTGTTTATACAGTGTATTTATCAAGCACAGCAAACATCTGCTCATAGTTCTGACATTTTCCAATGAAAGTGACTATTGCAATTGTTTTCCCCTTTAATTTGTGGAAAAACATGGGAGCCATTCAAATGTAAACAGCATTCCGCAACAAATTTAAACCAGTTTTGGCCAAAGGACATTTTATTAGCAGAATGCAATGTTGATGCTCCTCTTAACTTGTTTCTGGCTGCTCTCTCAGATTCATTCTAACGGCTCAGTGACAGCCAGGGTGACTTGAGGAACCCTCTGCTCGAGCACTCGCGCTCATATATAATGCAGTAATTCGGTGTAAAGGCTGCGCCCGCTCCACTCGCGGATGCCGAACGCGAAGTTCCGCCTCAACAAGCGCCGGGGCTGCCCGACTTTCCAAAGGCAGCACAAACTTCCCAATCACCGATTCCCCGCGCGTGTCCGTACGCGCTCCCCGGGTACAGCGCGGCTGGCGCCCGCGATAACAGGGGCGCGGGGGGTGCCCCGACAGCCGCCACCTGGGACCGGTCCAAGAGGAGTCAATAATTGACTTCTCCGTCCCATACAAAAGGGGCCAGGAGCAGGCTGGGCGCTGTGGGCACCGCGGGTTCCCCCGCGTACCGCGCACACAGC